>CABFOQ010031278.1:0-15872 GCA_900660455.1 Gephyroberyx darwinii
TGTGGGGTGGGGGGGGAGTTGATGGTGGGCAGACAGGAGTTTTAATAAGCAATCTCCTGAAGAGAGAGACTTAATGTTAGATTACTAAAAACACTCATTCTCTGCATGTAATCTGGCATTGCAAAGCTATGTGATTATCAGTCCCACCCTTCAAGCACTTGGAGGTCTTTAGATGATATCATAGCTCTGCAGTCAGGACCATGGCATGTGTGGTGGACGTGTGACCTAATGATTAGAGAGTCCCATAAGTGAGACGTCGAAGGTTTAATCCCAGCAACAGCAAACAACCAGTAGCGTATGATCATCAACAGCTATGTGAGTCACCCTCGTGCACCTACTGTATGTGTGTTAATACCTCCATTGGGACTGAAACTCTTCACCTGTATTTCTCCCCTGGACATCTATAAAAAGAGATTAGCTCTCAGGTTGAAACACTATGAGAGCTAGGATTAAGAGAATGAAGAATTTGGATGTAGAGCAAATGAGAAAACCCAGAGTTTTGGGTGTGATCGCCAGGCCGAAACAACAAGTATTCCAGTTAGCGTATGCCATGGATGGTGAGCATGAGCACGCCCTTCATCATGCTCTCCCCTTTGAATCATTTAGGGCAACAATTAATGGCAATCAAGTACTAACTCAAGCACACACAGAAATAATATTACTTGTGGCGGTGCAGTCATTTGTAATAATAATGGTGATTTTAATCCTAAATTCCTGTCACGATCCCACCCCCGTGAGGCCCTGTGTGAGTGTGTGTTCTAGTCTAAGTCTAAGATCTAAGTCTCCCTCTAGTATGAATGCTACGGAGCCCCTTAAGGGTCATGGTGGGGATTTTTTTTTTAGCTACTTGCATTCCCTCGCAATACATTTTGCAGTTAAACTACATGTCACTGTGAACATCCATGCATTAGCGTTAGTTGCGTGTAACTGTGGTAAAAGTCAAACTTTGCAAAAGTAGCTAAAAAAAATCCCCACCATGACCCTTAAGGGGCTCCGTAGAATGCTGTGTGCCTGGTGTGTTTTGCTTCTCTCTCTCTCTCTCTCCCCAGTTGTCTTCTCTCCACGGGAGGAGTAGCACACCTGCGTGCAATGTCATTAGCGACTCTTGCTGTGAGCACACCCGTGGAGGATCCTCATCTAGAGAGTATTTAAGTTGAGAGCCGGCAGCAGGCTGCTGCCAGAACGTCGTAGCACATTGCTCAATCTAACTAGAACAGTTCCTAGTTTGGTATTTTCAGTGTTTTAGTTTCCGTAGCCTCTGTTTGGCTTGAGAGTGATCTTTTCTTTTGTACCGTTTGAGGTCTGCAGTAAAAGTTTCTTCTTCTCCTGCATCTCCGTGTCTGCATTTGGGTCCTTCCACCTATCCTTGTGTCAATTCCTTGTATTTTGGTGAGGACAGAGGTCGCCCTCTAACACTAATAATCTGAACTGTCAGTAATAAAACTATCAGACATAGTTTTTGGCACGCAATTTATTTTTCTTCTTCTAGACATGAAATTTATCTCATCCTCCTGTCATGAAAAATGGGGACAGTAATAAAATCTATACTGAAAGGGTTTGAATGTGTTTTCAGTGTTTGCTTCTTGACCTTGAAAGTTTGATTTCAACCATTACCACATGTGACTGCGCTTCAGGAGATGCAGTCATTAAATACATGAGGCCACATAGTACTAGTACTAGCTTTAGTTTAGTGTCCACATGCCTGACAGTGCTTTGTGGCTAAAATGAGCATTGATACAGCTCACATTCACTGTCATTCGTATCATTCGCCTGATGCTGATCAAACCTAGCTGCCTGCAATTGTTGCTACCCAACATTCAATCAGAAACTGTATTCCTAGGTTACAGTGTTTCTGTGTATAGTCAGCGGCTAGCGGCATGTGTTTATCACTCAAGGGCTGATCCTGGACCCTCGCCACATTCTGTAAGAACAAATGACCGGGCTGCTCAGTGGCAAAACCTGTTCAAACAGAATAGCTGTAATCTTAAAGGTACTGCGTGCGTGTTGACTATGAACCTCATGGCGCTGTGTCATTGTGCATGTGAGATATCAGGGCCTGGCAGACACTTTCAAAGATAAGCCTATAACATACATTACATACGTGTTCTTGGCACAGACACACACTCTCAGACACACTTTCTTTCTAACCTACCCTCTGGCAAAATTGTATCGACTGTAACGCCACGGTGAAGGGGAAATTCTTTCACCATCCCATTACGGGCAAGTAAGACTCAGGTGGCAGGGAAAATAACGTGTCAGATGAAATATGTTTTCTATGTGAAAATGCCCATGTGCTCCTCGCTATGTGGGCAAGACAGCATCATTCTTCATTCTTCTTGTTGAAGAATGAAGGACCCTAATTCCCCTGCTGGTATTCATTTCAATACTATGGGACATGTGGTATATTCTGGGTATAGAGGCAGAAGAAAAGAAAGGAAAAAAAATAAAGATTACTACAAGAGGAAGCCTGTTGGATCTTTTCTTTAGGTACAGTATCTCCAAAAGGACTGAATGAATTGAATGATTTATGTTATGATTTATGATTTATGTACTGTTGTAAACATGTTAAAAATACAATAAAATGTTGCCTAAATGAAAGAAATGTCTGGTGTAATAGTAAAATATGATACATTTAGTTTGATTTGTGTATTGTGTTTGTGTTTTTTCTAACGGTTGTGTCTATTTACCTGATTGCAGGCGTGCTCATACACATGGGGCAGGGAGGAAGGCCAGAAGGGTTTGCCGAAACGTCTGCCCATGTGATCGTCACACCCATTCTTGGACTGATTGTTTGGTTTTCGAGAGCCCAAGAAGACGATGTCTGTTAGAGTGTAGACTTGAGCACGTTCCTCTTCTTTTGTTTACAGGAAAAATGAAGAAATTCTGTGTTTGAGGTGAAGAATTGGACTACATCGCTGTAAGCCCTCAACCCCACTGGTGTTTCCCTTGAATGGTTTGATGTGTTACTGTGGATGACTGTCTGGGCAAAGGATAACGGCTGTCAAACGGAACAAGCGGCTGCTCATGTGTGACAGGGGAGGCCGAGTGGAAACAAACAGCACATCAAGTGCAAACCTCCGACTTAAAAATAACTCACAAGTTATTTCTATTCCACCCTGTTGAGAGGCACCGACACTGAATTAGATCAATCTTGCTCACTGCAGAGATGTGATGGTGTAATCTCTTGGACAGCCAGCACTTACATTTATATACAAATACCTCGTTCTTCAATCCTCGTGTATCTGTAGAGCTGCTATCTCCTCTCACCCTGAGTAGAAAGAGAAACCATCCATGAATAACACTCCTGCTTCTCCTCAAACATCAAATTATTTACCATCTCAGAAGAGAGACAAGAAACAACAAACAACAAATCATGATCCATGGAGGACTGTTTGTTTCTCAACATAACATATTATGTTGTGAAATGATGCCTGTTCTCCTCAAATGTGGGAAAATGTCTAGTAGTAGTAGTAGTTATTCATCTTTTTTACACAGACCAGGGTGTTAACACTGCAAAGCAATTTAAAAATTCAAAATGTTATATTTTATACAGGTAAAATGACACTTGAAGTGAATGAGAAAAAAAGTAGGAGAAATAACATGAAATAGTTCTCAACGTAAAGCAGAAATTAGAGGAGGATTACAGCGTTAATCCTGCAAAAGGCTCTTGGGTAGGCAGGTAGCTGTGATCTGTGTGATGTGTATTGTGTATTCCCCACCACAATCACCACCACACTTTCACCTGGCACCTATGCCTCGAGTGAGTATCGCATTCCCTGTGACTCTCTCCCTTCCGCTAAATGAATGTCAACACATATCTCTGTCAGGATGGAAACATCTAGATATAGTGCATCTCCGCTTTGTGCTGTTATGGAAACGAGCTGCTGTGGCGACCCATCCCTGGAGGGGGGGGGCAATCGGCCAATCAGATTTGGAGATTGCAAGCTAAGTGATCCTTTTATACTGTGTGTGTTTGTGTGTGTGGGAGGGGTGTGTGTGTGTGTGTGTGTTTGTGTGAGCGGCTGTGGTGAAACCCAATGTGCCCTGTGTGTTGACCTTGGAATCTCCCTATCCACTCAGGATGTGACTCCACAAATAACCAGTGCCAAACATTGATTACCGCTAGCAAACAACGCAGCACAATGCAGTGTAGGCAAAAGCATGGGGAGAGAGAGGTCTGTCTGTGTCTGTGTCTCTCTCTCTCTCTCTCTCTCCGCTGCACTTTTCCATTACTCCCAGGCATGGCAAATACAATATTGGCTGGCTAGTCAGTCGTACACTATCAGGCTGTTTCAACAGCTCTCTCATAAGTCAACGCCGTGTTTGGTACTGTGATCGTGAACAGCTTAGGTCTATTGCTCTATTGACCTAGCTTCTCCCCTTCCAATGACAATGGCCCGATCCCCGATCAGTCAAGGTGGAGAGTAACAGCATCAAGTCCATGAATATTGGAAATTAACTCTTTGCAACTGCGCTAATGTCGTTAGTATCCAGGATCTGCCCCTAATGAGTCTTTGTGGCCATTTAAGGTCAAGTTGATAAATGCCAAGCTACCAAGCAAACATCTATTGTCTCCTCTTAATTTGATTTTTTCTTCTTCCCTCTGCCAACCTGCAAGCCTTAGATTTATATTTATTTCCAAAGGTTTCTTTAACCAGTTTTATTTCCGAAAGAAGCGCCTGCTGGCAGTCAGTCCAAGGTCCCCTGCAATGTTTACAGAAGCGTCCCCTCTAATTTTAGGAAGGCAGCGATGGCGGTAATGGAAAGTGACACTATCTAGCCAGCACTCTTTCCCGCTGGAGGGCATTTCAAAGCTGTGGCTATAGCGGTAGCCACCCTGATGAAAGTCCTGTGACCAAAGTGTCCAATTATTTCCACATAAACACGAGGAGTAGCACGGCCACCGATGCACTCGCGTCTCTCCTTTTGTTTTTTAAATTCAAGTAGCAGTAGCACCAACAGCGGAGGATACGGCAGCCGTAGGCAGTGTTACCACTTAAAGAGAGGAAGCCTGATGAAATGTTATCACCACCAGTGGCAGTGTCATAAGCATGCAGGCTCGGTAGCTCGGAGGTCACCACTCTCCGCTCACCAAGGTCTGTTTGCTCCAGCAGGGATTTCCACACATAGATCAGTGGAAGTGGGAAGCTTGAGTTATGGGTTTATGTACAGACACGTACCAATACAACCAATCTGATGTAACTATTGGTGCTATTAAACTACAGTGCCTACATGGAAATCTGGCTCAGATGGCAACAGGGTGTAATATGACACAAAAATTAATGTGAGACACAAATTGGAGACACTCGTCACGGCTTCAGACATCCGCCATGTTGTCTCAGCGATTTGTAACGGTCAATTCTTTGCTTTTCAGTGTGATCACAGCACCTGAAACACCATGTCATTTGACGGTTAGCATAATAGGATGTCATGCATGTCGCCAGTGTAACAGGTATCTAATACGTAGCGGCCAGTTTGCTGGAAAATTGCTGGGATTATCGGAGTGGGCGGATTCTGGAGACGGTTTGTGCACTCACACATCAGACCAAACTTGGTCAACTTCTTCCGGCTCCTGTCTACGTGCGCCATTCGTTCCAGCCTCGCTGCAGAAGAGAGCTTATACCTGAGTAATCACTCGTTGCAGCTGTGTCTGCTGAGGCAGCAGAGCTGCTCTGGGCTGTCTGCGTCCAGCCGACGCCAAAACACCCGCCGTGCTGCCACATGGACGTGAAAGGCTTATTCTGAGAAGATGCACGAAACACATCAATCCCATGGCATTTCAGTATTTAACATTTATATCTGTATCTGATTCCCAGTAGGGGAGAAAGAGGTACGTTGACCTTGTGGATGAAATAAACCACCCCCTGTTTCTAGGCAACCATGCACACAATTAATCATGTCATAGGTAGATTTAGGAAGAGTAGGCTGGGAAAGTCAAAAAGTCGCTTTGTGGTGCCACTCATTGAGGCTAGCGCTTTTCAATGGAAACATGATTTAGCTTCCAGTCGCAGCATTTAGCTCAATCCCAATTCCATGTGAGGAATGTGCAGGTAGAGCTAATTTTTTAACAATAACCTCAGCAAACCTAAAACAAGAGCAGAGCTATGTACGTACCCCAGTCAAATGTGTCTGCCACCAGTCACATCTGCACAGCTGGTGTTGATGATCATATATAGGCAGCTTGTGATGGGATACCTGACATCTACTCTTGTAGTGTGAGACTTAAAGGGGAATTACGCTGTTTTTAAACCTGGGCTGTATGTGTACAAATTTGTCATTTATACTGCAAAAAAGGTACAAAAAGTTTTGGAATTGCTCCGGTAGATCGCCTCAGCCAGTAGTCGCGAAACAGGCTGCTATGGCTGCAACGTAATCGGCAGGGGCAAGTGCGCCGATCAAAGTACGTCCACTAAAAGTACTTGTTTTTGCCACTGACAGGCTCAGATTGTTATTGGAAGTGTCTATTTGTTGCTGCTGCTTCTGCTGCTGTGTAAAACTATACGTAAGGTGAAACAATTTGTCTGAGGATGCGTTGCCGTGGAAACAAAGTTGGGCAGGAGGATGCGGAGGATTACAGCTTCCTGACTACAAAGTGGACGTGCCTGCATATTCTCTTCCCTGGATCTGTGACGAGGAGAGCACATGGAGAAAGTGGTAAGAGAGTCAGGAGTATTCATCATGGGAAGAATTCCTGCACATACATGGAAGATACATCTGAGGCTTTAATTCTTTTATATTATTTATAAGGTACAATACAAGGTTATACACTTAATTCTTGATAATTCTATAGCACATATGAACACATATGTGCTCAAGGGGTATTTTTCTAATATTACAGAGCAGATATCAAGCCGTGACACTACAACGCAAAAAAAAAAAAAAAGGCATAGAAAGGATCTAAAAAGCAGTCAAGGAAGTAACAGAACATTGAATGACGCTGATGTGAAATGAACCCTTGTGTGGCGTTCGGGTCGAAATGATTCTTTTTAAATTTTTACTGGAAGAAAAAATGATACAATACATAATTTTTTCAACCTGACACTCTATGGCCTTGGCCTATTTTCTGTGAAGAACATGTAAAAGAACATTTTCATTGAGTACATATGCTACCCCTACACCCCTACACATTTACATCCCTGATATGATGTTCGGGTCAGTTTGACCCGAGGGTAATGTAAGGGTGAAAATGTTAGGTAAAAAGCCAAATGTCCCAAGCCTAGTCCCATCACCAGCCCCCCCGACACACAGATTGAGACACACACATGCACCGGGAGCCTGTCTGCTCCCACTTTCCTGCACTTGTAATTGAGAGAAAGACAACCTATGTTAAGTATTTTTTACATCATTTTCATTTCTGTATTACTTTAAAATCCCAATAATGTTGTGGGTCAATTTGACCTTGCAAGGGAACAGCACACAAGGGTTAAGAGATGTATTCAGCCAAGGGAAAGTAAGAACAGGTTGTGACAGACAGACAGTTGTGTTGAATGTGATTCTCAGAAGAGACAGAACAGAGAGACAGATTGTGTCTCTGCATGCTGGTGAAGCCCCAGAGAAAAGACTGAAAAGAACAAGTTGTGTAACATTTTACCCCCATAGGGCTCAACTTGCCCCGTCCTTATGCTCAACTTACCCCTGCCGTGGGGTAAGCTGTGAAAAAGACCAACTGACCCAAGCGAATGTAGTTCATTTGTACCCCAGGTCAGCGCAATACCTTTTAGGTTCGGCCAAATTACCGGTGCATATGGGCAAAATGAAATTACCGACCTCCCCTGGTGATACTAATGCTGCTCAGAGAGGGTTCAAGACAACAAAATCAACACATTCCAGTGCGTTGTGTTCCACAGTACATCAAGCTCAGACATCAACTGAACTTCAAAGCTTTTCAAGAGACTCAAGAGACATTGGGATCGCCAAATAATGAGGTTCTGCAAAAAAATGGACTGTAAATTAAAAGCATTACATATACTCAGTAATATAGGCACATGCACCTATATAGGCACACCATTTATAATATGGAAAGCCCACTTTCCGCAATGCTATTTTCAAACAAGCTCCTCAGAGACATAAGAGGAAGGAAGAAAAGGAGAAGTGCCCTATAGAAAGTCCGATGGATGATGAAAAGCCCAATAGAACTGGGGAAGACACTTATGATGAAGGGCCACAGATCACACCACACCATATATGTTGCTCGACACAGATCACTGAGGAGAGAGGTGAGTGGGGGGGGAAGTAAGGAGAAAAGGAGGAATTTAAGGTAGAAAACAAGGAGACAGAAGAGAAGAGGTGGGAAGGAGAAGGTTAATGTTTTAGAAGGAGGAAGAGTATGAACACGGGCCCTGCCTCTGCTGAGGGTTGTAAAGATGTCATGTATTACGTTAGTAATTATCTCTAACTAAGCGTGGTGGCCGAAGGTCAGAAGCAGTTGGAGGTAGTCTGTCTCACTCGGTCTTCTTCAGCTGAAATCAACACCGCAAATTATTAGCTAGTCAAAGACAGAGACGGACTAGCAGAGATAGACAGACTCTCACTACCTACGGGAGATTTAGTCTCCTACTCACCTGAATCTGACACATTTCAGAGACTGCTGCATGTCTTTGGAATGTGGGAAACAGAAGCACCCAGAGGAAACCCACGGGAACATGCAGACGGGAAGGAAATAAGGATCATTAGTATCGTTTCATTATTTATTTTTCAACGCGTAATCCCCGATCAAGAATTCCAACCTTCCTGAGTAAATCTTCTCGGGTCTTAGGCTGATACTGACCTGCTGCTGTGGTGGGACTGCAAATTGCAGGCCTGTGTCGGTCCACATTTCCCAATCCTTAGCTTCCCCTAACTTGTGCCTACTCAGTGACAACTCTTTCCTGCTCTCTGTCGTACCAGTTAATGAGTTATCTCTTCGTTTATTCTCAATTGCTGCTGTCAGGGAGTTCAACCTTTAGTTATGATGCCAAGTGTACCGTTCTTGGCCAAGACAAACTTGGCATCCTGACAGAATATGTGCATTGAGGTTTCTGAATACAAGTGAAATGCGGGGTCTGCGTCTAACCACTGGTTGAGGTTTTAGGGTGATGGCAGCACATCACAGGTTGTTGGATCTAATCCTAGATGCCTCCATATTCTAAGCTTCTTTTCCAGCTGAGGTTTTTCCTGCTTTTGTTCCTCTACTAGCCTCCTCTGTTTTATATTGTATAATCATTCTGATTTTTCAAAAGCGTTTGAATAAAACTAAATGAAACAAAACAACATCTTGTTGTGGGAGGCATTAGTTCCCCTATTTTTCAATGTATTTCCCTTGGCTGGGAAGGTTTCTCAGTCCCCAGCAATGCTGCTCAAATGGTTTCCCGTTGTATCCCGAGCTTAAATCACAAACTGGGGTTTAAAGGAATTCTATTGAGCTGCAATCAAACGATTTATCACAAACTCATGTACCGAAAAGATTCGCTAGATTTGATTCATAGAATTGATTTGTTCATGTCAAAATATCCAATATAACGACACAACATCAACATCAACCACTCAGCAGGTAGGCAATAAATAAACTGCTGTTCCAAGAGTAGCTGAATTGTTTTCATGTATTTGGTTCTTTTTGATGCAGGCACCTTGCAGGAGCTGCAAGGTTACGAAAGATTTTCATACCATGATAGTATGGCATATAGTATGATTTATACACACACACATCTCACCTCTCATTTATTTCTTATGGGACTGTGTAATATAATTCCATTGTCCAGAGTTATAGCACACTGCATATAGAGAAGAATGAAAAAGCGAAGGCAGGGAAAGAAAAACTGAAGATGTTGACAGTTGAAATCAGGCTAATCTAATTTTTGATAATGTTGTTATGGAAATAAGCATTTCTCTTGGCTCTGATGTGTTGCCATGGGGTTTCATTTCAGCTTCCTCAGTCTCACGCACTTGTCTTCATTTCCTTGCAACCGAGGAACGACTTTTAGAGATAATCAGTGGGACGTGCATGTGCATGCCACACATGAAGGTCACTCCTCATTTTAAGATCCATGATTGTGTTTACAGAATATCCAGCCACAAGTCCATTCAGCTCTCACGAGAATGTAATGCTCTTTGAACAGCAATGTGTCTAAGAATAACATGATCAAGTGTGTGGAGGCATACAAGTAGGGGACAGAACAGGAGCTACAACAGTGGTTCTCAATCCAGTCCTCAAAGACCCCCTGTCCTGCAGGGTTTAGCTCCAGCTCTCCTCAGGCACACCTGAACCAATTGAGGTATCATGAAAACATAAAGCCTCTAATTGGTTCAGTTGTGCCTGAATAGAGCTGGAGCTAAACCCTGCAGGACAGGGGGTCCTTGAGGACTGGATTGGGAACCACTAAGCTAGAATACAGCTTTGAGGCACTTCCAATAAATGGTGCCTATCAAGTTACGCCAAGTCTACAGACAACTGACAATTAAATGTGATAGTGTAAACTACTTGGAGACTGGATTGCACAGGGGGTACAATACAATTAATAAGGTGTGGAGATGTAGGGGGAACTAGTGAGGCACAATCACCGCCCCTAAGGCTTTAGGACTGGGTTCATAACACAAATACCACTACAATTTGGGGCTAGACAGACTAGCTTAACCACAGCACTCAAATAAACCACCCTCAGGCACTGCAACACACAGAACAGCTCAATAGGCTACACAGCAGTTGTGAACACACAGGAACATGCAAATCTCATAAGGAGAAACCCTTTTGAGGAGAGTCTTCCACCCCAGGGCAACGAACTGACCCTCCCAACAGCTTTGCCCCCCCAAATGCCCCACACTATTTACAAGGGACCTAAGTACTAAACATAAAATAACACCAGGACAGATTAAACATACATCTAAAAGGGTTAAACTGTTATAAGAACTCCCCGGTCAGCGAGACCCTCCCCTGGGGTCTCAGCTTGTGGCGCCGTCCGACTCCCCGGGGAGACACGGCGTCGCCGGAAGGACAAGGACACTGGCAGGGTCCCACAGCACACTGCAGCGTGCCTCATGCTGGAAATCAAAGCGGGAGAGCAGCAGGGGCCAATCACTGCACAAACCCCAGTCCTGACTAACTACAGGGGGCAAACAAAACCTCCCCTCCCCTAGCAGTGGAACAAACGTATCCCTATCATACCTGTCTTTGCCGGCAGCCCTAAACAGCTGCGAACGACACCCTCCCAGCTAAACACAGTGCCATACCGCAGAATGCAGAGTCGCTCCCCCGAGAGACCTGTGACTGATCAGTCTACTCAATTAACCAATGGCAGTGGGACAGCAATCACTGCTGCTGCTAAGATGTTGAAAGCAACAATAATGTCAACACTAACAATACTAGGCTACTCACCAGCTTTTGTTCTGTTCGCTAACCTTCTCATGTTCACGACCTCTAATCTTGCTATCGCTTCATCTCCATTTAATTGGCCTATGTGTCAAGTGATATTTTGCGCCAGTTGAATCTGTTGTAAATATAATATCCTTTCTAGTCATTCTGTAAAATTATCCAGGGATCTCCACCGTTGAGTGGATTCCAGATATTTGTCCCAATTACATCTTATTACTGACCCACTAACGTATTATTCCAAGATGCAGTGGTATCTAATACAGAACACATGCTGCTTTGATATAATAAATAGCCCATTGTCAGGTTTTTCTCTGACTTCAGATAAAGGAGTTACAATCTGCAGTTTTAGTTACAGAAATAAAGAATAACCACATGAGATATTTTTTTTAACAACATATATATTAATGAGTTTTATGTCAAAATAACTTGAAAAAAGTATCAATTATTTTATGAAATGATTGATTACCCAGAAAAGGGTTTATGGGGACACAAGACAATTTCATTGTTACATTATAGTCACATCCTTTACACTGTACACAATAACAAATATTAATTGTTGTTGTAATGTTTTTTTGAGTAATTCAGTGGATTACATTGAATCAATTATTATTATAATAATAATTAGTAATTATTAGTAATTTGTAATAGACAACCTCCCTGGTTTTTACATACATACAACAGGGTACGTCATCGATGTAATCTTGAATCACTGGCTGTTTCAGGTCTCCCGTTTTGTCCCGGGCAACCCAGTAGGAACAGATCACACCCTGGCTTGTGTCCACACAGCATGGGATCGCTCTGCTTGATCCACAGCCATCTAGAGACCCTCTCTCAGCAGTTTTTGTTACGGATCTGATGACCCTCCCCTCGTGCACGCCTGTAGCACCCTGCAGAGTCTGGCCTAGAAACTCGATGCAGCCCAGCTCGATCGGCACACACCACGCATGCAACCTTGCTCATACATTACACTAATTGTCCATATTTATGTACCACCTGGGGCGACTACGCTTGGATGCATCTTCAAAAAGAAGGCCAGTGGAGTCGTTATGTACGTGTTCCTGAAGAAGCTTAATGCACAATTCAAATTCAACTGCACGAGAATGAACCTATGTCAGCTAATGTGTCTATTTGAGTCTTGTTAGTATTTGGTATAAATTCTTCAGAGTTTGCTTTTCCTTAAATGTGTCACGTTTAATGCATATGGGAACTTACAACTTACATTTACCGGTAAATGAGCACATTTGGATGGAGGGTGGAGGCTCTCTCACAGTCCAAGCGTCCTGCTGATCCCGCATGTGTTTTGTGCATTGTGTTGACTAAACTGACATCGACCAAAAAGTATTTGTTGTAGAAAAGCCTTATTAAGAGATTATTGGCCTAATGTTATGTTACACTTGAGTCTTTAAAATTACATTTAAATTATTATTATTATTGTAAAACAGATTCCCCTGGTTACAATAAAATTTATTTCAATCTTGAGTCATGGACACCCTTCCCAAAAGTGTGAGGGTGGGGATTCACAGGGCCCCATGCTTGCCTTTGCCTAGGGCCCCCAAATCTCTAAGTCCACCCCTGCAATGCGGTATGTGTACATTTACCGTGCCGCTGGTAAATGTGATTTTAAATGTACACATTTACACATTTACCGTGACACATAGACCATTTTGAGGCACACACCCAAGTGTCTCACTGCGTGTTTGGTCTACTTTGTTCCTCCTTTGTTGAAATGCACAGAGCGTCTGTGTCCAAAGTGAAATGTAATCTCAGTCCTGTATTACACCAGTTTACATCATCTGCGTTTTATCCATATTTATTTAATGCTCTGTCTTTGAAAGTGACAGATTCTAACAGAATCTCCTGTCAATGAGATGACATGGGGAGTAAGTTGGGTTTCTCTTTTCAGATATGTGAATGTACTCCTACATGTAATCGTTACTTCCTACATTTCAACCAATCACAGAACGTATTCTACAGGCCAATTAGGCTACCCATCGCCACCTCCCACACGCCTGATTAAGGGTAGGCTATCGCATTTACCGTCATTTACGTCATTCAATTTCCTGATGCAATCGAACTACCCCCCAATGAAATCGAACAGTTCATTGATTGCGCAATATGTAGCATCCCTCCAGGCTTCTGATAAACTCGCAAGCTCATGTGTCTCACTGATTTATAGTTCTTTATTACATTTTCAACAGAGGCGTGCATTATGTAGCATATTTCTAGCCAACTAGTGCATAGATAGGAAGTATTCATTATATTACATTTTTATAAAGAATCTAAAATGTATTTATAACATTTATAGCATTCATTTATGTGTGAGTGTAAACATATATATGAATACTATAAAAATAGATTCTCATAACTCAAATATCAAGAAGCATTCAGTATTTGGATCCACTAAACAATGCAGTGGTTATTTCTCTATCAGAGGAATTCTCTCTATCTCCGCTCTACTCATGACGAACATAATACATGTGTATGTCTGTGTGTGTGTGTGTGTGTGTGTGTGTGTGTGTTTGGAAGCAAGCAATGCAGTAATTGGATGGTCTTACATTTTTACAAGCCAGAGGTCAGTTATCATTCCCTGAAAAAAGGTATTTCATCACTCCATCCCACCAGTTGAGATGTGTTTTTGTCTGTGTGTGTGTGTTGTAATGAAAGGTTGGCTATAGGGTTGTAGAAGTAAGGGAAGTCATCATGGGCCAAACTCAACCCCGGCCGCCTGTTACTGTCACAGGAATCATCAGAAGGTGATAATCTGAAGATCTTCAACCCATCCGAATGAACTCCTATATTGAAAGGGCAAGGCAGTCCTTATTTTCCCCATTGTGGAAGAGTATGTGTGGGCAATGTTGCTTCTTTTTATGACTGTGTACTTGTCAAGACTGCAAACATCACTGCTGTGATCCAACTTATTTGCAGCACAGATAGAAAGAGAGAGAGAGGTTGATGTCTTCCTAACAACCAACAGCTTCTCATCCAGAACTACACTTAAGCATCACACAGTGGTACACTCAATTTAGTAAGATGCACACTCGGGGCACCATGGGGTCAACTGGGGGTTTGTGCAGCAAACTACAGAGATAAGCGGAATACGTAAAAACAAAACCGTCAGTTTGCTCAATTGAAATCCTTGAATCAGTCAGCAGTTTTATGAGAGAAAATGTCGACTGACGGCTCTATGGTTGATATATCTGAGCTGTCCTACAATGAACTGATATTTTGTTGGTGTTACATAGTTATACACTACAGAGAAAAAACTGTTAGCTAACTGCGGCACATATAAAAACGTGTATTAACTTTGTCCCTGTAAAATGAACTAATCAAATATAATAGATCAATTAATATAAATATTATATAAATATGTAAGAAAAAGAGAGTAACCTATCTTCATGTATGGCATGCATCGAATTTAGATTTGTAGTCACTACAAGATGTATCTCCATCTGTGGTAGACACATTTGTTCTGCTCAATCAAATAACAAACACTCATTCATCGCTTTTCTCTCCATTCTGGTGGAAGCAAGTTTACCAAAATATCCAATTTTGGAATATTGCTATTTTTTGTTTGATGATTTTTTGATCTCCAAAGGATAAAATCCTCTCTTCTCTCCTCCTCCTCCACAGGGAGGTCAAAGCACATTGTTAGCCTCAGACCAACACCCCTGGAGCTGGTACTGACTCAAGTGTCTTACTGTGTCACAGGGCCTTGAACTCAAGGCCTTCTGGTTGAAGGACGGTCTCCGTCCTGCCTACAGGACTCTGCTGCACAGCTCACCCTAGTTTTGAGAGTTCACTCTGGAATAATGTGCTAAATGGGAGCAGAAATCTTGACTCGTGGACCAGTTGCAGTTCCTGTGCAGGGCTGTAATTTATAATACAGATTTTTTCCAAAAGTCATTGATAAAATGCCTCCTTTGGACCATTGGTGGTACTCTAGAGTTTTAAACAACTGGCCCATGGCTGCATGAAACATACAGCACTACATCTCACCACCGACCCACATATCCTCCACCCCCTCCACACACACACACACACACACACACACACACACATACGCACACACATCAGAATCCCAAAGGGTGAAAAACTATAATTGTAAATCAGATTGACAGCCCATAAGTCTTTTTACACTGTGCTTTATAGCCTGAAGTCAGCCCACAGACATACAGTATGGCTGACACGCTTGGTTATGTGCACCATAGAGTAAGGCTGCATAAACACACACAACATGCATACATACAGCGCATGCCTACACACACACACACACAAATGCATAAAGGATTACAGTAAAATATTCCTCCTGTACCTAAACCGGCTCAGGCTGTGAGGAGGAAGGAACTTCAAATGGTTCCACTTCTATCATCTTCATCATTGTATAAAAACCTCTACACCCTTTTACTTCTGTAGCCTGTCAAGTTTGATTCCATTTACAGCTCCTAAATGTATTTCATTGTGGTTTATCTCTTGGACTACAGCTCGCCTGTGTGTGTGTGTGTGTGTGTGTGTGTGAAGGGGAAAAAAC
>CABFOQ010031282.1:0-16861 GCA_900660455.1 Gephyroberyx darwinii
CTATTCTAGAAACGCTACCCTGACCCTTCCTCTTCTAGAAACACTACCCCGACCCTTCCTCTTCTAGAAACACTACCCTGACCCTTCCTCTTCAAGAAACACTACCCTGACCCTTCCTCTTCTAGAAACACTAGCCTGACCCTTCCTCTTCAAGAAACACTACCCTGACCCTTCCTCTTCAAGAAACACTACCCTGACCCTTCCTCTTCAAGAAACACTACCCTGACCCTTCCTCTTCAAGAAACACTACCCTGACCCTTCCTCTTCAAGAAACACTACCCTGACCCTTCCTCTTCTAGAAACACTAGCCTGACCCTTCCTCTTCAAGAAACACTACCCTGACCCTTTCTCCTCACACTTGCTTATTTGTTTTATTGCTTATTTGCCCTTATTGTAATTTGCTTTGGATAAAAGCGTCTGCTAAATGACTGTAATGTTAGTGTCATGCTGTCCCACTGACACTCCCCAAAATGTGATTTTGAATGGGAAGCAACAAATGGGGGGCGAGTGTGTGACTGCAGATAGACTGCATAGAAGCGCTGAAGGTATTAAAGTCTGCAGAATTGATTTATTGAATTGAAATTACCCATATGAAAAAATACATTTTAGATGGACACTATATAATATCATAGCAAAACTTTAAAATGTCACACGGCTAAGATAAGAATTATACCACAAATCTTATAGTCATACCAGAGGAGATAAAAAATACAGTACAATAAGATCACTGCAATCTCACTTTTGAGTACCCCAGACACACAAAGCCCCATGGGAATATTATCAGAGCATTATGGTGATTTTTCAATCACTCTGGTTTAAGAAATGGGACCGAAAGATGAACTCCAGCGCTGTGTGCCCCCCATCTCCGAGATTATTTCCAAATTAAATGAAATGGTAGCAGTCCGATTCATGAGCGTCTCACCTTGTCTTGAGGTCAATCGCTGCGATAGCGTGGGTACACCTGCAAGAGAGGTATCAAAGTGAATTTTGCAGGAGCAGATGGTTATCATTTGAGCTGCCCTGGCTTTGATTGATTTAGTGATGACCAACATTTGAATGTGGCAGTGGCCTAGAGATTAGAGAAGAGGGCTCGTAACCGGATGGTGGCCGGTTTGAAACCAGGTATGTCGAGACAAATCTGGGTGGGGAAAGTGAGTTAGATTTGCTTGCCTCAGCCCCCAGGGAAGCCCCCAGAAGTGAATGAGTGTGAAGCAGGGCTTTTCTGAAAAAGGGCATGCATGCTCAGTGAGTCTGCCTTGGATGAACAATTTGAGTTTAAACCATGTGCCAATTTTGTAAACTAAACAATCTATAATCTCAAGAGACTCAAGAGACTCAATGATAAAAAAATATAGAGTTATAGTTATAGAGTTGGCATACCCAACGCTGTCAACTTTTGAGCCTTTTTCAGTTCACACAATATTGTTCCCAAATATACCTTTCTCTGAGTGACAATCCATTGGATACATTCCAATACAAGTGATTTTCACAATATGTCCTGGCCCTCCTGGGAAATTTCAGTTTCAGCAGGCACCAATTCACTCCTCTCCCCAAGAAAATGGGTTTGCGGCCATCGCAGGAGAGAAAATTGCCCCGTCTGTGCAGAAAGGTATTTGGTGTAAATGCAGTTATTAACTTGATAGGACCCCCATGATTATTGTCAAGTGGAATTACCCTGTCTTATCACAGAATGCACCTTTAGCCATCAAGTTCGACAGCGGCTTGCATTAGGTTCTGTGTTCAATTTATACAATGATTAGAGACAAATCGTCAGATCCCATTTTCTCCACCAGAGCTACAGAGCGTCCAGTTTAATATCAAATGAACGGATAAATGTACTCGCACCAAGGCTTGAATATGTCTGCATGTAACTTGAGTGCATTCAGCAGGTGGATTTCCAAATGTTAGAATAGCTTGGGATCCTCACTACAGGTCTTAGAGGTTCTTCTAATGATCAAATAAATCCTAATACTTAATGGAGAGCTAATTCATTTTAAGAGAAGACAATTACAGGTTGGATGGTGTTGGGATAATGTGTTTTACTAGTCCAGCCTATTTTAAACTTTAAAACACACTCAAATATCAGGCCAGATCTTTTTCAGAACATGCAACATGCATGACACGTTTCTTTGTTTATCAGTTGTTTAAAAGTGGTGGCCTTCCTGCAACTATCCTTCACTAGTATTACAATAACTATTAGATTATTTCTCGATTTTTTGAGGCAAAGCTGAATTGGCATAATAATCCAATAATCCAAAGGCACTGTTCCTGAAATCCATGTAACACTGGAGAGAAGTGTCAACCACGATACCCCAACAATATCCAAGGCCTTCAGCATGGTGCCTTGCCATTGAGGAGCTTTCTAAATACCTCAGTGATCTCTGCCAAGGACATGGGTTCACACCTTCCTGAATCTTCCATCACTTCCTCCTGAACAAAGGGTGTGTCTGTCAGAAACTGTCAAGAAACTGTTACCTCCCCTTTTTGAGTCTGAGTGATGTCTTGCTTTCCCATCCTGAGTCACAGAATGGTTTTCCAGAACCTCTTTGAGGCCGCCTGAAAGTCTTCGTCAGTCTACAGTCTCTCCGAACCCCTTCCACACCAGGATTCTGCTTCTGCAACTACTGCAGTTGCAGACTGTTTGGCCTCCCGGTACCTCTCTGCTGAGTCAGGAGTCCCCTGTGCCAACTCTTTCTTCAGCTTGACTTCCCCCCTCACTGCTGGTGTTCACTAGCAAGTTCTTGGGTTGCCGCCATGACAGGCACGGACCACCTTTTGGCCACAGCTCGTACTTCCCCAACAGAAGTCATGTCATGACTGACTATTTTTATTATGTTACCTTGGTCTGTGACATATATCTTATTGGCTTGCCCACTTACGTTTCATAGCTTGTTTGCACTATTTTACACTTTTTGTGGTGAATGGAACATGGCCTGCTTGCTGCGCGGGCTATTGACAGGAAGCGAGTCAGGAACAAACCTGTATGTAAGCACTAGATTCATACCAGTGTCTCAGTTGTCCATAGAGATTTACCTTATTTAGCTGCTGTGTCAGACTGATCTACTCCACAACATAGAAAATCTCAAAAAATAACAAAAAATAATTGTAAACATATTACATATCATTATGTCTTATAAACCTACTGCTGACATTCATTTTATATGGATCTGTTTTTGATGCAGCTCAGATATTGCTCTCATCCATTTTGCTGTGTTGACTCTGTCCTCTAAAGCTGAGCTGTTTCCCTAGAGAGCAAATAACATGTTTGTTCCAAACAAACAGCACAGCACTGCCATCCCCAATCCCCTGACCCCAGCCAATAACAATTTTATCTCTACTACTGCTAGGTATAATTAAAATCAATAATCCACGATCTGTGATATTTTTGATGCTTTCCTATTGTTCTGACAAATCATTTGAAAACAGCAAACATACTGGAGCTTGAACATCACAACCGACTAAATAACCCTGAATGGTTTCCATTATACCTCACTGAGTAGTGGAGGAGGGAATGCATGGTATTTCATGTAAGGAGAATGATGTGGTGGACTGCTGAAGGGTTGAAATTACAGACATTTCACAATTCTGATTCCTCTAACTCGTAGAATATCCTAGACTAGTATTCAGATCACATCCCAGAGACTTCTGTTGTCTGGTTCAGTTTGTGTGAGACCGTCTACAGTCCAAAATAAAAAATCCATGCCTTGATTTTCCCTCCATGAATCATAGATTTACTAGTCATTGTCCAAATTCACCCTCTGGTATGTTTTGAATCATTGCTCAATGTGTATCAATCTCAGGATAAGATCTGTGATTTCCTATTTCTGTGAAGGAGGAAAAGATATCCCTACAGACTGGAGTGATGTTCCCTTAGTGCCTGTTCAGCAACCTGTCAGCTTCAACTGGTCTTTGTCAGGGATACATTCCCTGGTTTGTCTTCTGCAGCTCTTTACTAGGATGAAGCACCACGATGGCACCACATCATCCTCAGCTGTTCAATGTAGATATGTAGAGTGATATAGAAATACAGGCAACCTCTACTTCAGGCCAGGAATCAGTATTAGTGGGCATATTATTTGTAACACTACGTTGTTTTTTTGTTATAAATGTGCTTTTTTTATATGTATTGTCTAACATTTTAGGTGTTATTGACATTTAAAATCCAATTTTATTGCAGTTTTTACATTTCCACATGTATATCTATCTCAGCTACATGTTGCCTAACTATCTCTATAAACCAGCCCCACCCCCCCGTGGGCTGTTTTAATTGAGCTGTTTTTGTCTTGTTGCATGCTTTACAAAGCACTTCGTGGCAAACTGTGGTCTATGAATGCATTTATTTGACCTCATCTATGTGGTAAACCACCCCAACGCCATCATCTCCATGGTAACCTTACTTGAGACAGCACAGGTGGACATTTTATGCATTATAACACTTTGTTTTGAATGATCTTTGTTCATTTTGTCATAATCAGACTTGAAATGTGTCATGAATACCCATTGTTTAATATTTAAAGCAATATTAGATTTCATTGGCACCAATTCAAAATCCACGAGGTGAAAACAAAATGTGGTATCTCACTTATATCATCTATATGCTTGAGTGTATCCCACAGCATTTGACTTCATATTGTATTGCAGTTATATTTCAACATGTAGTGCATATGGTGATTTGCAGGTGTCAGGGCTACGCAGGACCTGTGGTCATGGTTCAATTGGTTCAACTTTGACCTTATTTTTTTGTGGTCATCCTCTTTCACATGACAACTGCAGTATGAGTTCATAGAAGCAACATTACTTCCCACATGAAAATATCTTTAAAATACATGGACATTTCGCTTACCTGGTTACCAAAGATTACTGAATTCCTGAAAGTTTTCCTGCTTCTATTTCCTTAAGTTCAGCATTTAATATCTAATAGTAAAACATAGATGATCCAGACTGTAAAATTGTTCAATTTAGGTGACCTGGTATCCATCATTTGTTTTCATTTCGTCAATCATTAAACCATTGTTTAACAGTAGGTAAATGGCGGATATCTCTTTATTGCAACCAAACTTGAAATGTGAAATAGGCCTATTAGTTAATGACTTACAGTGGATATCAAACATATCACATCCTTTCAGTTTCTAGCTTTTAATGCTGTAAGACCTGAAATGAAAATCCATTAGTCAGACGTTTTCCACCCTCATTTAGATGTAGTAAATATTGTGCCAAAATCTAGACACCAAAACACCTTGTTTGTGTAGCCTTCCTTTATTTAATACTCAGCAGCAGCACCTTTTACTTTGATAACAGCAGGGAGTCTGTAAAGGTCAGTCCATTGATTTTCTATGAGAGTGAAGTCCACAGTCTCACTGCGCCATTCCAGGGTCTGGGTTCTTTTCTTCCTTTTTTGTCATTGTCATATTTGTGAGATTCAACTCTTCAACATCCTCTTTTGCAAAAGGCAGCTTTTTGTTCCCCAAAATATCTTGGTTTCTGGAGATATTCATTTTCCCCTTCAGTCTGCCCAGAGCCTCAGTCCAGCCCCATAGCATGTCGCTGCCACCACCATCCTGATCAGTAGCTTCTAAAGAAACTGATTCCCCAATGGGATTGGGTCATCTTTATGGTGGGAGGTCTTACCCCCCTAACCCAAAGCCCATATGCATGCAGTGGCCAGACTCCAGCACACAGTCTCAGTTGTTTAAAGGTTTCTGCTGGCCTCTTTGGTAGCTTCCCTGATGATTGTCCTGCCTGCACGGTCATCCATCATGGAGGCATGGTCTCTAAGCAAGGTCCTGGTGGTGCCATTTTTCCTCCACTTCTTGATTACGGTCTTCACTGTGTTCCGGGGTATATGTAAGGTCTTTGAAATATTTCTCTCCGAATCTGAACCGTTCAACAATAATATCTCAAAGATCTTCAGCTCCCATGTTTGTCTCGCACTGACATGCATTATGCAACAAAGAAACCTGCCATGAAATCCTGTTTTTAATTGATCTAACTAAAACCTTTCAGTTGATTTCAAGAATACTGTAGAATGTGATTAGATAAATGTTAACACAATTTAAATCCCTAATTGGAAGTGACGTGCACATTTGCACATTTTAGTTGTCCATTTTTAATACATTGGCAGAAATAAGAAGCCTTCTGTTTTACCTTGATAGTGCTGCATGGTCACTACATCGAAATGAAAGTGATGTCTGATTTATCGGGTTTCAAGGCACTAAAAAACTAAGGAATCTCAAAGGGTTTTTCACTCTTTTGATATCCTCTATACATATAATGCAAGAGGTGGCAGCGTAATTCAAGTAAACCCGCTGTGGCTGGTCGGCGGCGTCCTATCACATAAACCATATTACATACACCTCAGTTGTACCCCGCTGAGATGCTGTACGACATAATGTTTCCCATCTTTCAGTCGTGACAGTTGCACCGTTGCTGAGGGACCTGTTGTCACTGAAGAGAGGCAGGAGAGAAGAGGAGATATGAAGGGAGATGAAGAGGAGAGAGGAGGAGGGGGGCAGGAGAGAAAAGAAGTTAAGATGAAGGTACTGGAGAGGGGAGGAGGAGAGGTTGGAGGAAGAAAAAAAATCAAGATGAAGGGTAGAGGAGAGTTGACGTGAATTACAAAACAAGGGAAGGGGAAAGTAGAGCAAAGCAGAGGAAGATGAAGATGAGCGGAGGAGAATGATTCATCAACATTAACCTCTTCATTCCTGCGGTTCGCCTGGACAGACGTACCCAAAACAACTCAAGAATAGAGCCACAACTGTCAGGTCTGTATCTCTACACATCTCTACAACACCTTTGAAGAGCTGAACCCAGCGTCAGCAACCGTGTGGCTGTCACTGTCAGCTGAGATGAACCAAAGGAGACATTTCTATCCTCGGATAAAAGTTCACCTAGAGAGAGATGTTTCATGACGCCAATATTGCGTGTCAGACATAGTTTGGACAAAACACAAAAAACCTATTTGACCTATTTTAAAACACACACTTAAGCTAACTGGGGTGCCTGCTGACGGAGTGTTAACATGTAGGACCTCAATAGCTGCACACTTCAGCAACGTGCTCACCCAATGAACATGACCTGCCTGTTGAAATGCTGCTAATATTGACATTTTTAAACAAGTTTATTGTGTGTTGTAGTCATGACTGAGCGGCTGCATGGATCTTTGGCTGTCTCACTGCATCTACCGGTCACTGTAAAGGAACAGCAGGGACTAAGGGGCACTTGAAGGGGTCTGTCATGTTACTGAGCCCTTCCTGAAACACTCTAAATGTTTCTTGGAGCAGCCCAGGACAAAGCATTTGTTACCTGATGTTCATTGCTCAATATCTCAAGAATACAACTGATTACATCCTCTGAAGGCTTTTGTTTTGTAAATCAACACCGTTAGTTACCTAATAACTTCAGTAATAAGCCATAGTGAGTTTTACTTTCATGCCAGCAATCATTTCAGTGTCATATTTTCCAAATGGTGGAAATTTCATTTTGAAAAGGGACACTTCATATTTGGAACAATTTGGCCAGTTATAATGTTTAATGTATCTGGTGTGTTGCAATGCAGTGTGTGTATGTGTGTGAGAGAGAGAAAGAGTGTTTTGCTTCCAGAAACAGTGATTCCCTCACATAAGATTTCTTTGGATAATAACTAGGTGGAGTGCTTAAACACTGTGCTCATTTGTACACCCACTCTGTCTGAAGCTCCACTCAGCTCCAGGACTAAACCACAAAACGGAGCAGATGAAACGGTAGGTCCATCGTTGCCAAGATCCGTTTGAGTTTCCAGTAGTGATGGGTCGATTCACAAATCAATCGGTTCATTTGACAATTCTTCAACATGAATGAGCTGAAACGGCCCGCCGAAGGAACTGAAAGAAAATTTGAAATTGGTTGAGAGACAAAATGAGCTGGTACAAAGACAAATTGTATCTAATTTTTACCTTGGCAATGACTTCAATGGCCGGCCACTACACACTAAAATATGTCCAACCTTCGACATGCAGATGCAAGAATGAATGGAACAAACTGCATTCAAGCATCCCTACCATCAGACATGCTATGAACAGCATGCAGCACACACCCTCTCTTTCAATGACCTGGTTCACCTGCACTGCTACATCTGCTATACCCATTAACTCCCCCCCACCCATCATCTTGAAGGCCTTGAGTGAGCGAGGTTTCAAATTAAAAGGCCTCTGCAGCTTCACCCACACAATGTAAGCATTAGTGATGGTGATGTTCACAAAAAAAAGCTCATTGATACATTTTAAATGGTTGGAAAATGCAGGGTGCTCCTGGGTGCTGTGGAGTCTAGAGGGTTAAAAGAATCAGTCTTCCCACCTCTATTTTCCAGGGTGATTTTCCTCCCTCTCCTTCAGGAGTAATTGCTGCTCTGTGGCGGATGATAGCCTCCTCTAAATGGTCCCCATAATGACTACAGATCTGCTATCCAATCTGCAAAAACAGCGTGAGTGATGTTTTCCCATACAACTGAATCGATGTCTGTATACACAACTTTTAAAAATGGATTCTGCGATTTGATTCATTTTATTTTCTTCCTATAACTGGACAATGTGGAGAAAATGCTTTATCCCTCTCATCTGCCCTGTTTGTTGATCGATTCCATTACCGCCAGAGCCAGCTTCATTCACACTCCTCGCAAAAGAGTACTTCATAGAAATATACAGGATCTATACTTGAGAACACAAGGCTGTGGACTAGACAAAATGCGGTGTTACAATGATATGACATCTCAAAGTTTCAAGTTTCAAGTTTAGGCGCAGAGAGGAGAAGAAAGCTTTCATACAGCCATCTGTCAATAAATACGGCACTTTCTTTTCATTTCATTTTCAGCCTTCGTATCCTACTCATCTCCATCCTCCCTGGGAAAATCTCCCTGGGAAAAGAGAGCAAAACCAGAACACTTCCTCTTTGGGTTGAAGCCAAAGTACAGCAGTGGTTCCACACTGAAGATCTGAGACAACCAGATGTCTGAAGAAGACCAAGAGTAATTTACAGTCACTCACACAGACACATGAACGCCCGCGACATATGTGTGCAATACACTCATAAACACTTGAGACTCAATGCATAAACTAATAGTTTTTTGTTGTCATATAGGCTCTCATGTCTCTGTTGTGCATCTAGTGCTGCACTGGATTGGAAATGAAAACTGGCTTTAATGGTCCGTTCTATTGGATCTTGAATTGTCTGTTTCTCTTTGGCATGGCAGCAACTAACAGTGCACTGGTTTACATAGTGCGTCAGCAGCTAGTGGTGAGGTTTATTGACTTGTTCTCTTATGGCCTGATTCAGACGGTGGTGACCGTGGGGCAACAAAACTATCTCAAACTTTACAGCTACAACAGGATCCAGTAACACGCAGAAGAGACCAACTCATCCAGCTCACCGAGATCGGAGAGCCTTTGCTGCGAGCAAAATGACAACAAAGGCAGAATCTTGTTATCTTATCTACTGGGGTGTGAAATTTGTCTTTGAGAACACCAGAAGACAATATGTACAACAGATAACAGCCAGAGCATATCATGAATTAAGTCTGTAAAGTCGGCTGTGATGAATTAGACACAGTTAAAAACAGCTACCAGGCATCCAACTTTCTGAGAAACGTTGAGATTAGGGACAGAAATCTGGAACAAAAAACAACAAATGATCATCCGGCTTCTCCACATGACATGAAGAGTGACAATGGTAAGTTTACACAGGAGAATTCAACCTTGCCTCCTAAGCAATTATACTATAGTGGTAGCCATTTCAGAAGTCCCTGTTGATGCATTTATGTTGCCTCTATCCTGCACTAGTAGTTTATTGAAGGTTATAAGAGTAAAACAAATCAGTATATTTTAAAGCGGCATTAAGTAATCTGGCACACTGCTCCAGCCCCTTGAATTACAGTGGCCTGTAACTGACGCAAACAATAAAACAAGAAGAAATCCCATCCCATTCTAAAACCATGGGCATTAATATTGAGTTGGACCTCCTTTGCAGCTATAACAGCCACCACTCTTCTGGGAAGGCTTTCCACAAGCTGTTGGAGTGTCTGTGGGAGTTTGTGCCCATTCAGCCAAAAGAGCATTAGTGAGGTCAGGCAGTGATGTTGGATGAGAAGGCCTGGCTCACCATCACCGTTCTACTTCCTCCCAAAGGTGTTCAGTGGGGTTGAGGTCAGGGCTCTGTGCAGGCCAATCCAGTTCCTCCACACCAAACTGGTCTAACCATGTCTTTATGGACCTGGCTTTGTGCACAGGGGCCCAGTCATGCTGGAGCAGCAGAGGGCCTTCCCCAAACTGTTGCCACAAAGTTGGAAGCGTCCAATTGGCTAAAATGTCTTGGTATCCTGTAGCATTAAGATTACCCTTCACTGGAACTAAGGGGCCGAGCCCAAACCCTGAGGAACACCTGAACCCAATACTAGTAGGGGTGTCCACTGACTTTTGGCCATATAGTGTACGAACAAGATATGTCGATTTGACACCTTATAACCCCTCCTGGGGAAGTGTAGGACCTGCAGCAGTAAGGCAGAATCTATCACTTCCCTCACCAAGAGCCTAAAAGCTGGAAGTTGCAAGGAGGGTGCAGAGATATGAACTAACATCGTACGGCCACATATTTGGTACAGCAGGACGACGCATTCAGCCGGGTTATTTGCAACTCGGTAGCTTTACCCGCCACCCTTTTACTCAGCTGAGTGGTATTCCATGCATTCGGTCGCTCGGCCTCGACGAGACACATTTGTCAGCCTGCAGACTGAAGACTCACAGTCCTTGCGACAGTTTGAGGTCGCTGCCGAACATGGCGGAGAAGCAAGCGGGTGACTACAGATTTGATTTTCCGCCTTTCTTTAGATGCCGCTGTGGCGCTAATTGTTTTGTGTGAGCGCGTGTCAAGTGTGTGTGTGTGTGCGTGTGCGTGTGTGTGTTCATGTGTGTGAGGGGAGGGAGAGTAGAGAAAGCACTCTGTCCTTGGCTAAGGCAGCGAGCTGACAGCGAGTCATCCGTCATTGTCAAGTCTTGTGTGTTTTCACTGTCACCTCGACTGAATAGAAGTCCTGCTTCTGAAATCAGCGACTTAGCCAACAGAATGAGTTTTGCTGAAAGACGAAGTGGAGAGAGAGAGAGAAACAGAGAGAGAGAGAGAGAGAGAGAGGGGCAGTTTGAAGTGACTCTTCAAAGTTCGGCGGCTCCCTGGGTAATAAATAAGAAAGCCTGAGCTGGACCGTGGGAAGGCGTGAAAACAGGATCGGGATCTTGTGAAAAAAAGCACAGAAACTGAACGTGTCATCGGCGGGTAGCAGGATCAATACTTCTGCCCAAACCAAAACAGTGTGTGGGCAACCATGAAATGGAAAGGAGATTGTTTCCAACTTTTTTGTCTTGTTATGATATCGTGACTCAGCAGGGAGGAGGTCAGGCGTGACATAGTTAAAAATTCATATCTGCCAAATGGTGGCAACAGATGAGTCAGCTGGACCTCAGCACGACCTGAAAACGCCTGCAAGAAGAGGAAAAAAAACATCTTGCAGTGTCATTTAATCCAGCAGAGTCTCTAAATCTCGCTTTTCTTAAAGGTTACAGCGTCATCCGTCAGGTGGCCCAGGTGACTAGCTTCCCACTGAGCTGGGTTTCTGTGGAACAACATCCTATCCTGTGTAGTGAATGAAAAAGGGCCAATCTGCCATTTTCTACCCCCATAACTCAAAGTTACGTAATATCTCTGCAAGTTGATACAATTGTTGATCAGGTCCGATGATCATGTCACCAGGTGCATTCAACGTTGACTTTCCAGCCCAGACAGAAAGATTAAAAAGACTCCCGACCCACGTATCGGTGTTGCAATCCCTACCGGTCACCGATAACGATCGTGCATTACTCAACACCCCTTTTTAAAAAGTGAAAGAATCTGCCAGTGAAGTGAGATCAGATGTTTCCAATCCAAATCAAACAATCTTCTATTTTTCTTTCTTTCTATCTTGAACCAACGGATCCACCTTCACTTGTCTGAAGACGTTGCTGCTTGTTTTCAGGTGAAGCTACATTGAATTCAGTTGCATCACTTCACTGGCAAATGTGCTTTTTAAAGAAAACCAGAACTTGCTCGGTGTTAAGGTGGATATCTTTTTGCAGCGTTGGACGTTCAGCCTGGAATCCAACACCTATTCAATCTCCCTAACGTTGCACGCTAATAGATTTCGGGCTGTTTTCTTTGGCGTTCAGGGTTTATTTTCGCTTCCAGGGCCCCTGCGTTACTTTCCTCCCCCCTTTTTATAACCCTCACTCTGAGCATCAATGATCCATGGTCCATTTAACAGAACCAAAACACAACCAACACCGACGAAACCAAAAGATTGTGACAGCTCTGAGCGAGGAGAGAGCGTAACCCCGGTCTCCTCGGTTGTGATTGGCCCAGAACGTTGTTGACACAGGCCAGCGCCACATGGTGGACAAGGACACTTCAGTGGCGCAGGACAATGCTGCTCTGTTAGCTAACAGTAGCTACGGGGCGGTCCACGCTTTGTTTCACCCGCGATGTTTCCGACATGTCGTAAATCCACGTGCAGAAGTGGCTTGTGAGTGATCCGTGTACATGTACACTCGAAGAGGTCATGTCGATTCAGTCTGGGGGGGCGGGGCATAACCTGGACAACCAATATGATAACCAATATGAACAAAAATCATATTTCCATTTGATTTTTCCTTACATTTTTCATATTTTCATATAACTCAGCAGTTTGATCCGTACTGTGATGTCTTTAAATGTAGGTTAGATATTATGTCGACCTGAAAATAAGTTTTACCTGGTGGGTTTATTCTCTACACCCCTGCTGCCAGGGTTCAGGGGTTCGAGTCCCATTTGGGCCGCCAATTACAAAGAATTGACACACTCATGGTAGTTTAAATGACTTTAAGTAAGAGTCAGCTGAACGGTGAATGTGTCCAAATGACGTCTAAGAGTAGGTGGACGTCTGGTTTTGGACCCAGCAGCTTCCCCTGTCCAGATGAAGTGTACGTTCCTTAATGCGATCTGAACTCACAACCCCCCGGCGCTGCCAGATCCCGCTGAGCCCGGTGTCGGCACTAATCTGACCTCTGCTCGTTCCAGCTGCTGGGTGTTTGTTATCGTAAGGCTTCCGCGGCTCAACGTGGCGGGATAACGTTTATCTGCCGTTTGAGTAGCGGTGTCACTCTGTCCAAACACTCTGACGCAGATCACGGTGAGTTGAAGAGTTTAAATCTTCGTGTTGGTTGGGTTTTTTTTTTTTTGGGAGCTGCGTTGTCAGACATGACTGGTGGAAATTGAGGATTTTTTGCCTCAAAAATAGATGAATAGCATCTCGGTTGCCAGTTCTGCTTGTCTGAACTTTTTTTTTCTCACTTCAGCTGTTAAATTCAATCATTTTTCTCCCCAAAATTGATCCGTACACTCTTCCGTGTGTCTGTCTGAACCCCCCCTCAGATATAAAAACGCAGAAACCTCCCATCAGCAGGTTATTTGAGACTCGAAGCCATTTGTCAGATCTCTAACACGCCGTGATTTTTTTCGCTGAAGTGCGACGGGCGAAAGGCGTTTGGCGAAGGCCTGAAATAAGGGAGGTGTGCAGCCGAGACCTCAGTGAGACGTCACGGGACAGGCTGATGAGGACGGATGGGAGGCCACCAGACCGCCGGCGTGTTCACTCTGCATGGATTCAATTTCCCACTTCTCTTTTCTTTCTCTTCCTCTCTGTGTGACCCTCTTTCTCTCGCCTTTCCTCTCTTTCTCTCGCTTTTCCTCTCTTCCTGTTTCCTTCTCACTGAAAAAAATGTATCAGTCAGGTTATTTCAAGTTAGATAATCTTATTGCCCTGTCAGATTTCAACGTCTTTCTCTTGATTGATGTGAGTACGACTCCATGACTGAACAAGAACAAGAACAAGAACAAGAACAACAACTAGAACAAGAAGAACCAGAACGTCCTCCTGGTTTCCAGCTGATGTCTTGAAACAACTTACATTATTCTTCGTGTGAAATGGATTAAAATCATCAAAACGATGATTTGGCTAAGATATCCAGAAAGGAGCTTCATAGGTCTCTCTACCTCCCTCCCTCTCTCGCTTTTACTCCCCTCTCTCCCCCATCACTTTCTCTCTCACCGTCTCTCTCATTTACTTCCTTTTTCTGTCTTTAATGTAGTGTTTTTCTCCCTTATTCCCTCCCTCTCTCACTTTTTCTTTCTTTCATTCTTTCTCTCTGTCTCTTTTTCCTCCTCTCTTTTTCTTATTCTTCATCTCCTCTTTTACTCTCCCTTGTCACACCTCCTTTTCTCTCCCCTCACTCTTTCTTGCTCTTTCACTTACTGTAGCTATTTTTTCTTTTACTCCTCTCCCTCTCTGTTGCTTGTTCCTCCTCTCTCTCCTCTCTTTTACCTCCCTTTTTGTTCTCTCTCTCTCCCCTCCCTCTCTCTCCTCCCTCCATGTTCTACCAGTCCTTGTGTATGTATTCAGTAGCTCTGCAGTGACACAACTCATTTACCCTCACACCTCCACACCTTTATTTTTTTCCCATCATACACCTCTTCAAGCTGTGAAAGGTGCCATATGGGGACAAGAGTTATCCCCGCCCTGCACGGAGAGTCCCCGTTTAATTAAGCTGTCATGTTTCTCGTATTTAGCTGATGGTTATGTTCATTCGGAGCCGCATCTTGTAATGAAAACTGTAGTCAATCGGGAGGAATCGTCACGCGCCCAGATGGCCGCCGTCCGACTTGGTGAAGCAAACAGGATCCAGAATTTGAACCGAGTTGCTTATTGGTCGTTTGAGGCCCGGCGAAGTCTCGACGTTTTGTCGTTGTTCAGTCGTCGGCGGTGCTGCTCCGCCGGAGAACATTCACTCGTTCATTTTCTCTATTCGGGGTCACGGAGGGCTGGAGCCTATCCCAGCATGCATTGTGTGAAAGGCAGGGAAACACAGGGCTGACGCAGATAGACAGACACTCACTCATGCCTGAGGGCGGTTTGAGGCCGCGGGGTAGTTGCTGTGGAAGTGAATTACGTCAGACTCGTGTGGCTTCGGACTCCGGACTTCCAACCTGGTGGATTCTTCTCAACCCGGCCGGCACTGCATGACCGTCTGCAATTGATCTAAAATATCACTTGTGGAGAAGAACCTGGTCATAGTCTGTGTTTCCGTCTGTGTGCCAAGGATGTCGGCACCTCGGTGACCAATCAAACAGCTGCTAAACCCTCGTATTCCTTCAGCCGCTCTTGGTCAGCCTCTGTTGTTGGTGTTCTCTGTCACCGCTATCCCTGGTTCCCCTCGGTTATGGTTGCCTCTTTAATCTTTATCTGCCTCCATGGAGTTTAAATACACAAAAACAACACTGACCACCGGGCCGCCATGCTGCCCTGCTACACAGCATGTGAAACTAACAGTGTGATTAAGCCTAACATCCCTCTGAAACACAGAATGAATCGTTTTTACCTTCAGTACCTCACATTATCCTCTCACCATTTAATGATACCCCTACTCCCCTCACTTAATTGCTTTCTCTTTTACTTGTTTTCCTGCCGCTTGGTTCCTACATGGTTGCTCTGTAGTCACAGGGATATTGGGAGCGCTCTGAGGCCCTGACCTCTGCACTCCTTCTTTTTGTTTGCTTGTTCAACTGTTGCACTAACTGCAAGTCCACCTCAATAACAGCATCAGCTAATTGAACCAACGTCGTAAACCTGCAACCTGCAGCAGAAGCGTAACTTTCCCCAAAACAGGAACAGATGTGCAGCCAAAACTAAAATTACTCACGACCATTGCTGCTACATACAATCACAGAGCGAACACCGGGAGGACTCTGAGCTCATACTTGGCTAACTTCAGTTATTGTTCATTTTTGTTGGCAGGAAGTGGCCTGCTCTGAAATGATGATGTCATGTAGCTGAATGTACCATAGTTTCTCTCTCTCTCCTCTCAAATCATCCTCTTAAGTCATCTGGTAACATAACTCCCGTGATGATGTGTAGCTCTTGTTGCAATACATCACCCTCCATCATCCTCTGTCCTTGAGACATTTCAAGCAAAGTCACATAACCGAGGTCATCGTCGATAAGAATTGATTCTGGACATACTTGCTTATTTCAGTCAAGTTTAGTTAGACTAAGGTAGTTTAGATTGAACATTGAGCTGCTCCAGTCAGGACTTGCAAACAAAGAACTTCTTACCAAGACATTTCCTAAGACTGCTTCCTCTAGGGAAAGAAGGGATGAGATCAGAGATACCTGTGTATTAGTTTCCTGTTCCAGGTTTCTTAATATATGTGTCTCATAGTGCTACATACTTTCTTCCATCAAATATGTATTGATTTCCTGGGACAACCTATGGGGTAACAAGTTTTGCTTGTAGTTTCCCTAGAGTAAACTACAGACGTGGCCATTGAAGAATTCCCGTTTTTACTGCATTCTTGCTGCACAAGGAATGGCTTGGGAAAAATCAAGTTTTCCTCTTTTCAGCCGGAGGAATGGTAGCCAGTTGGTTGAGATAAATGCATGTAGGTGGACTTCTACAATGGCTGCCACTGTATGTAGTTCTGATGTAGGATAGATGCAGGAGAGACTCAATGTTGAGTCTTCGTCACAACATGTTGTTCATTCATTTCCCCCTAACCTTAGGTTCCTCCACCAAGGACGTGGGACCATCTCTCGGCTTAAAGAAGTCCAGCTCCCTGGAGAGCCTCCAGACGGCTGTCGCCGAGGTAACCCTCAACGGAGACCTCCCGTTCCACAGGCCCCGCCCTCGTATCATCAGGGGGCGGGGCTGCAACGAGAGCTTCAGGGCAGCCATCGACAAGTCCTACGACCGACCGGCCGCCACGGAGGACGACG
>CABFOQ010031289.1:0-15643 GCA_900660455.1 Gephyroberyx darwinii
ATTTATTGCCTGGTTGTACCATTCGGCTACCATCTCAACATTTGAGTAGTGAGGAGAACTTGGTGCTAACATGCTGAGACATGCTGCATTTTTATATTCTCCACATGAAAATAAAAAAACCTGGCCATGAGCTCTGCAAATGAAAGCTTCGTACGGTGAGGTTTCCTGGAATAGTATTTATGTATAAGAGTGGATACATGGAGAGAAGCTGTGTGTAGGCATTATTTAAGGGATTATTGAAGTCTATTTACTAGTTTGCCCCCTTTCCTTTCTCACCTCATCAGTCAGGAGGAACTTGCCAAACTCTAGATGGTGCCTTTCCATGATGGAGGAGCCATGCAACTTTGCCAGAGGGTGTCCTGACCTGTTAGGGTGAAGACAAGTCCTCTAAGTGATATCAGAAGAATTGAACATGAGCTCAGCAACGATTATCGTCAATATTAAGGTTAAAGGCTTAGTTAGCATTGAAGATATGACTTCATAGGGCAGATTTAACCAATGTCACACTTTTCAATACAAGACCATCAAAAACGTATCGAGGGAAAGAAAGAATCTTCTGCCTTTACTACTAATAATTGTAACTAATAATTAATTAATTAATAATTAAATAATAGCTTACAACATAATCCCAGAAGATATTTAATTCCATTTAATTCCAATATGTTTAATTACATGATTGGAATCAAACTCATGTTGTGATTAGCCTCTCTTCCTTGCTTCCACTAGCATCCCGGTGCAGATTAACTAGGATATGGCACTGAGCCACATCTAAACATAAGTGAAAATACACCCCCAAAGGGAACTGATCTTCCTTACCCAGCTAGGGAGGTCTAGCTCTTTTTAATAAGAAATTAATGAAAAGGTTCCCAACGGTACTTACTTGAGCTGGTACAGGTTGTTGGTCCCCCTGTGGTCAATATCATGGAGGAAGCCTGCAGTGATCATGGCCATCACCTCCAGGTCAGTGTAGTATCGCTTCAGCAAGCCCGTCTGAGCACATGGACACACACACACACAAACACAGTGATCATTTGGTAATTCAACTCAAAAATATTAAACTGCTTTAATTGCTGCCGAAGAAAATGCACTGAACATCGGGGTAGATTGCGACACAGATCAATATTTTCCCAGATTGGATAGACAGTCTTACATTATATATATGTTTTAGGATTGGAAGCATGAAAGTGCATCATCCGTTAAGAAAATCCAACCATACCGTTAAGAGTGTGAACATGGTCTGTCCCACATTGAAGCCATGACGCCAGTTGTGGTAGGTGATTTTCCTGTAGCCCTTACTGACTGAGTACATGAAACGAACCAGCACCTGATCAGAGAGGAGAGGAGAATCAAATTTAGTTCAAGGTGCAAAACAGGTTCATCACTCACTAAAGTAAAACAGAACAAACACATCATGATTTTAAGAGTGTGTGTGTGTGTGTGTGTGTGTGTGTGGTGTGTGTCTGTGCATGTCTGTATCACCTCCTGGGGGACCTGGAACTTCTTGACCACCCCAACCTCGTAGTACATCTGGATTCCACACTTGACCAGCTCCAGCTCTGTACAGTTAAAATCTGAGAAGTGGAACTCATAGATCTCAAACTTCTTGATCATTTGTGGTAGGTCTTTTTTCTGAAAGGGAAGTGAACAGAACAGAGCAGGATAGGATGAATGAAGAAGTCCTCCAGTGCTGTAAATGGTAATAAAGTCATAGAGGAGTGAAGTGTAACACTCCCAAATGGCTGGCCAGAATTTGCTTCTTGGTGCCCATAGTGCCGTGGAGTTAAAATCCACAATAGCACAAACCTGTCCTGAGATTCTACACAAAATGAAATCCCACTGGAGACATATCGTACAAAAAAATGATAGAACCGAAAGGCCAGCATAGGTTTGATATTACCAGGATCTGCAGGAGATCATCTTCTTCACAATCCTTGGGCTCACAATCGTACTCTTCTCTGGTGTTCTAGGAGAGATGAGATGAGAAACCGATGAGGTGTGTACGGTCTGGGTAGCGGAACAAGGGCAGTGACAGTCGTCGATGAAATGATCCATCATGTCTCTTTCTAGTATCAATCCTGTGTTGATAATGACGCCATCACAACCCCCATCCCCGTCTACTTTCCTTTGATTGCCTCCATATTTAGCCATCTTCTCAAACAACAATTTTATTCTGGTTGGTGTCAAAGTAAAATGGAAGGTAAACTGAGATAGACTTACAGACTAGACCACAATCTAGATTTATTTCTCTTTTCTTTCTTGAGTTAGGTTGGAACGTGATAAAGAAAATTTCAGTTTACATCTTGACCGTGGTGTTGCAAAATCAGGTCGTCTGAATGATTGAATGGATGGAAAGTTCTTTGTCAACCTCAAAAGTGAAAGATTACCCTTCTCGAGCCACACCAAATCAACTGCCAATTCTACAGAACCTACAGTAGGTCCATTGTAGGTACTGACCAGGACATTCTGGATCTCATCGTCGCGACACTTGACATGGTAGAGCACCATGTCCTGAGCAATGTCCTTCCGATTCTCCAGCTTGTTCATCTTGTCATAAGTATCTGGGTTCAAAGCTGACCAGCCCAGGAACTGGGTCAATGCCTGAGGACAGAGGAAGGCAACAGCAGAAGACTAGTATCAGCACAATATGTATCAACAGGTCAACAGACCATCTGGAGGATGGCCCATCAACATTTTTTTGTACTTTTTTCATAAAAAGTAATCTTTAGTACAGTGTTTGGGGGTATACCCTTTTACCCTGTAATTTACCGAGCCCTTGTTGGTATATGGAAAAGTCAGGTTTTCCTAATGATGAACAACGGTTACACTGGTATCCTTCACAGCGTATATGTTTGATTTCATATGTTTTGCATGTCTTTGATATAGGGGGCTCTATTTTCATGATAATGTAAGGCGAAGTGATGTTTTTGTTGGGAGTAGCTGGGTTATTTTATCACCTACATCCGTTTGGTATTTTGTTAACTTGCCGTGAACTTGACTGCACTTAAGTGGGAGGAGAGGAAGAGTAGGGGGTGTGTCAGTAATGATCAAGCAGCGCAGTGCAATTTTGATGTCAAGCATTACGTAGACTTGCGTTGCCTGCCTGCTCAGACCACGTCGAAGAAGTGCAGATGTGTTCTATGCTGTTTTCATGGCTCTACCAAGCGATACTTGGGTACATAGCGATACAGATCCTATTCAAAAGCTTTGCAACCTGTTTTGTGGATGATATGTTGGCCAATTTGACTTTGACATAAATGCTTCAAGCTGGACATTTTTTCATTCCAACTATATTCATGTGGCTGTGTTGTCAATGATGGAACATAGAGCTGTCAGTATGCGCCGTAACGCGGACAACAACATTGTGGGGAATTTCAATATCTCCATAAACGTGTTTCTTCATAAAAGGTTTACCAAGAACCAGTCGTCGCACCCGAGTGCTCCCACAATTTGCCTTTGACTGTGCTTTACACTGTACACTGATTCACGAAAATAGATCCCAGACAGGCTCTATATAGTGTACTAGAGGTACTACTAGGTAGATGCTTATTATATACCTCCATGAGTTGCTCGTCCTGTTCATCAAATGGCTTTCCATCTTTTCTGTTGAAGAAGGTGGCCACGCCAACTATTTCTTCCTTCTTGTTGACGATTGGCAGCGAGAGAACATTTTTTATGGTCCAACCAGTGCTGTCCAGTGGCTCTGTCTGCGACACGGGAATAACAAGCAAAAATAGATAATATTTCTCATGCTTTCTCATCTTTAAAAGTGAGACACCTGGAGGTGAAGTTAGATGGATATCTTTAGTAATGTTTGGCCTTTTTAAGTCTCTTACCTGAAACTGGAACATTTCCTCATGCGCTGCATTCATAATGTTACAGATCTAAGGAACAAAAAAGTGACAGATTGATCAAGGGAAAATATATCAATGTATATATTAATTTGGTCCTAACAGCTTACAGTAGGGTGATAAAAAAGAGACTCACAAAACCGCTCTCAGCGACATAGGTAGGCAGGCCACTAACCAAGGCCCAATGGTCTGCAGGTGGACTCCTGTGTGACAGATGGGCAAGCAGACAAGTAAGCAAGTACACAGATTGGGTACGAAGTCATCTCGGGCTACTGACCCGTTGTCTTGCCATTCATGTGATGCCGTCTGATGTATTTATTATGTGTTTTTGTGTTATGATTTTTATCTATCTTCACTCATCATCTTAACTTACTTGCATAGCAAAAAATGAGACTACTTCCCTACCACCCTAAACACTTTGAAATGTTTATTCACTTACGGTATTACTTTGATTTCTTCTTTTCCATGTAATATATAATCAATCACTTTGTAGAATATTATCTCCTGGGGAAGAAAATAAAAAAGAGAGAAAAAAGTTAAGGTGCAACATCAAATGGGGAGTGTACCATAGCATTTAGACGAAACGTGTAATGAGAAGATGAATGTAAAGTGTACCCTTCCATCAGGGGTTACAGGGCCAGAGTACGGCGCCTGCTCTCCCATCAACACTGGCCAGATATCAAAGAACTCCTGGACAAAAAAATACAGAGAAAAAAATCAGCACTCACAATAGCAATGACTGCATGAACACACTAAGAATATGAGGATATTACGGGCTGAGGCACAAGTATGTGTACCTTCTCCTTCGTCATGTCTAGTAAGCCAACAGAGTAGCGGTCACAGTTGAGGTAGGCTCGGACTGTGTACAAGGCTTTGTGGAATTGTCGCTCAATGTCTGTCAGCTCTTCAAACACCTTGTTGGCGGACCACAGCAGGAGCTAGGAAAGAAAACACACACATTCACGCACGTTAGACAACGCACGCAATCACGTAATTGTAAAAATTAACTGGTTCAGTGTTTGTATTGCATGGATAGGATTGAAACCCAATCTCTGAATCACCAATGCTATCAGACGACATGCAGGTAGGTGGCTAGTATAGTAAGTGCAGCAAGTTTACCTGTCCTTTACGTGTCTCACAGTTGTGGAGGTAACTGAGCTGGAAGATCTTCAAGTTCAATGTGGCAATTTTCAGATACTTTAAAAAAAGCTAGAAGAGGATCAGGTGAAAAAAGAGACCATGAGAGCAGGATATAATCCTAAGGAGAATACAGTTAATTATAGGAAGATTTATGATTAAATAAAATACATGATATGATATGATACGATGTTACACTACGTGGTGATATTTGATGATATAGGATACAATACAATATGTACAATGTGGGGGCTAATAATCCCCCGAAATTTCTCAGCTGGGATCAGTCAATTTATTAGTTACAGAAAGTTCACTAGCACGTCAAGCTACGTTGACTAAAGTCAGGCTACATTGACTAAGTGCTGTGGTAGCACAGTTTTGTTGCAAATAAGAGAATCACAGATTTTTCTTTTTAATGCAGGCATTGACTTAGCCACTACAGTTGGGAAGTCACCAATCTACTTCCTTGTATGTGAATGTACCGCACACCAGCCTGTTTCTTTTTGCAGGGCTCTTAGGGCTCTGGCTGTGGCCTAAAGAATGCATGCCATAATTCCCCTAAGCACTGCTCACTGCAAAATGCATTGTGCATGAACAAACAAAATAACCAACAAACCAGCAACAAACCAGGTCCTCTCCCAAGACCCTAATCTAATCATCTGATCACCTAAAAAATCATCTAAATGGTTTATAGCATCGAGGCTAAAATTAGACTACATAGGGTTTAAAAGTGAAAGTGTATGTCTACAAAAAATAAAGCCTCATCTTGTCCATATGGTCTTCTCTGGTGCATACTTCTGATATATACAGCTGTGAAGCATTGAGACTGTAACCATGATTAAGGGCTATACAAAATTTGACTGCTTGGGCTAAAACTGGCCAATACACCGCCAGAAAGATCCTGGGCTGAAGATAAAGCATAGACACGACGTTGAAAAGATGTCCAGTGCTCACTGGGTTGTATGATGTCAGCTGATGCTAAGATGAGGCTCCACCCCTAAACTCCAAACTGCTTTACTAACTTTACCTTTCGGGGTAAAGTTAGGTTTTTTTCCCCTTTTGTGGCTTAGTTTATTGGTGATTGGGAAGACATCATGATACCTGATGGATAAATCATCTGATGTAATCAAGTACCTCTGGTGCCCCTTGTAGGACTCCACCAGTCAGCTAAAAGGGACTGGCTAGTGATATATAATCAAAAGGGACAATGAGCTTATGATGGTGATCTGTTATTGTCGTTATCATAACATGGTTTGATATGAAGGTCAATAAAGACTCACAATCAAAACCTGGCAGTCTGTAATTTCGCCTCTTCTTCATCTTTGGAAGTGAAATCTATATTACAATTTACACGCGTCAGCAGCAAACGCAGACACACTTTAGTTCATGGTCCCAATACTGCATATAACACATTTCATATGTATTCCTAAGAGACAGCTGTGGCAGACTGGGGGGAGGGTGTGGGTGAGGCTGGATCCAGGAGAGAATTAAACTAGTGGACTAGTGGACAAGATACCTGAATGTGAAGCTGATAGTTCCCCAGGCTTAGTTTTTTCAACTCTTTGGCAAGGCAACTATATCCCATGTGTGTGTGTGTGTGTGTGTATGAGCTTTAAGTATTAGCGCTTGTGTAGCCGTGACTCACATCTTCATCCTCAGCCGTGAAAAATGGTCCTGTGGTCTTATTGACAGCCATGATCACCGCCACCAGGTCTTTGCCGTTGAGGATAGGTGTAGCCAGAATGCTCTTCGTCTTGTAATCTGTGAGTTCATCAACGAATGTGCTGAAGCTCTGGTTCTAAAATGACAGACAGACACATGTTTTTAGCATATAACGGAGACACACACACACACAGAATATTGTTGACATTGCACTGCGAATTATTTAATTGTGTTATACATTTATATTCAATTGCATTACATCTTCCATTAGGTATTTGTCTTTTTCTTTTTTTTTAAATAGAGTTTACCCTCAGATAAAATGTGTTTACTTTAGTCCAATAATCTTGATTTCATCATGAGACTTTATATCCAAATGTGTTTAATAGCGGTGATAAAGGTTTTTTATCAGAAAAATGTGCCCAGCTATAACTGTCACATTGTGCATGAAAGGTTCTTCCATTTATTGGCAATGAAGTCACTATATATATATTTATATATACACACATGTATTGTCTTGGGTATTCTTAACAACCTGATGTAAATGTTTCGCCCCCTGTGGACATATTTTGCAGTGCATAGTGGAACTACATGTGATCTGTTTGAGATTCCTGCTGACCACTGACTAAATGCCAGAGGCGTCTAATCCACAGCTAGAGCAGAGCCTGATGGGATATGGAAATAAATGGATTATGTCTGACAGGGGGATTTACGTTACGCCATCTCTTAGTCAAGTTCCTAACTCTTCTTTAACTTATCTACACTTTACATTTGGTCATGGTTTTTAAGCATACAATGATGAATAAAAATACACAAATGCAATGAGGACATGTCGTGGTCTGTCATATCATATCCTTACATCTGTGCAGTCTGATGTATGATAAGGCAAAAGACAAGTTTAAGCCTTGACCTTGATCTATTGTCTAATTGTCTCAACATTTTGTCATAGGCCTACTATAAAATTTATTTCAGGGAAATTAATATAGGCCATGTTCTGTAAGAAACATACCAGTGCTCCCAACTTTCCGTTGCAGATCACAGTTTCTTAAAGCTGCAATAGGCAATTTTGCAAGTTGGTGCCCCCAAATGGCCCAACTTCAATACACAGAAGTATTGAACTGCACACAGCACACTTATGTTTACTGTTGGCCAGTCTGTGATTGATTCATACCAGTGGTGTAGGCCCACCCAAAACAGTTGTGATGTAAAGTGAAATGATAAACAAATGCATTTGCTTACATTTTTAAGAAAAACCCTCGCAAGGACTACAATGAAGTTATTTCAGTTTTCAATACCAAGCCCCGCCATTTTCTTCTATGATCATCACAGGTAGACTGATTAACACCATGACGTATTAACTTGGATAGTAACTCTGTGGTCGCTGCCTGTCTCCACTGTGCGCTTGTGAATGCTATGCTGTCTATGTTGAAGTGGCCCCCGAGCCAATAACATTATGTGGCCACCGTACATCATTAACGTACTGTGTGTCCAGTATGCTACTCATTGCCATGATGGTTCCATGTGGTATCTAGGGCTTGTATAACTGTCGCTGGTAGAAAAGCCTTCTTGGGTATGACGACATATTACAATAGACCTATAGATAACATACGTGCATTTCAGAGCACGTCATTGGCAACGTCTTTCATTTTGCATGTACTCTGACTGTAGAAACTGTAGAATGATTTTTCTTTATCTTTATCTTACTTAAGTTTTGTTTTCTTTTGTTATTATAGTTATATTCGCACATACTTGAACATGTGTCTTTCCGAGTCCTAATAAAGGTTATGAACTCAATGTATGTGATTGGTAGCGGTCATGCCAGGCCCACCTACTGAACTCTAGGCCCACCTATGTACTCATTTCTAGCTACGCCAGTGCTTTATATGAAAAAGGCAAAAGATCTAAGGTTGGTGAGTCCAACTTTCTCTGGATGGAGCACTCGCTCACTGATTATAGGAGACCGTTTGGATTCATCTCTTCCTGGGCACTGAAAAGATTTCCAGCCAGTGACCATACCAAACACTAGAAGTTTATGTGGGTAAATAGGGCAAATCTACTGTGTTTCAATTAGGGGGATGTTGCAGCCCCATTTCATGATTTAGGCTGATATGATGCGTTTGTTCAGCCTAGTGCAGCTTTCATTCTTCTGCATATCACAGTTTCAGACTTCTTAAAGGGCAAGTGCACCATGAAGTAATGTTTTCACCCTTATTGATAGAATATTTTAAAATGAGTAGCTCTGGTTGACATCATTGAGCCCTGAGTCACATTTGAAGCTGTTGTAAAATACCTAAAATAAATGCACACTTGTGATAACAGTTCAAGATTAGTGGGTTAAACATTTAATTAGTATTACTTTTATTATTGATTGTTATTATTTAATTATTGTTGCTTATATTTACTATTATCTTAAATTTATGTTTCTATTTTATTATTTGTACTATTCACAATTAAAAATTAGATTGAACATTTTTTAAATGTACTGAATGTTGAGTGTTCTTTCTGCCTCTGTTGTAAAAGTAGTAAGTTACTCAACACAGTGCTTTACAGTAACTTTAGAATAGCTAAGGTGGTTTTAGACACTTCGTTTTCTATCATGCCTATCAATGCCTCTTAGCTGTTCTAAACTCACCATATAGCACAGCTTCTCGTAGCTTCTTGCTTAACTATACAATGGGTAATGCTTTATTTGTTGCTCTTGTGGTAACCAAGGAGCTAGATATCTATCTTTCAAGTATTCTAGTTTATTTTTTATGTATGCATCCTACTGTGCAGAAAACCTTTCAGACAGTCCTCATGAGTTGGTATCCATAGTATAAAAGACATAACACCCTTGATGATACTCTTTACTGTGTTTATGGATACTTTGGTGCTCCTGGCTTTAATTGGCTCCCTGCCTACAGCATCAGCATCACCTCTATTTGCTGTTATGTAACTCAGGGATGAAAAATTGATTTTTTAACCACCTAATATTGATGATAGCTATTTTGGATAAACAGACATAATTCAGAAATATTAATACTGAATGAGATTTTTCTCCAAAATTATTGTTTTATTTTGTTAACCTATAATATGGCAATGTGTCTCTTATTGCACAGTTGAATAAACTGATGAGGAAACACAAGTGTAAAAGCCTTGTCAGCCAGTACCATGTAATACATATATACATTCTGAAATCTCCCATAATGCTTTTTGTTTTCATTAGTCCATCATATAAAAATTCATCTTACCTCTGAGGCATTTTTCACATTCATAGTCTTTTTGGTCTGGGCCACGTTGCCGACTATTCCGATGTCCAGTGGGAAGACAATCTCGGAGTCTGGCGGCACCACGCAGTCCTCCAGCACTGAGTTTTTGCTGACATTGAAGAGCCTTGTGGCGAGCTCTCCGATACCGTTCCGCTGCCGGAACATGAACAGGCTGCACCGGTCAGCTTGAATGAGCGCGCTCATTCTCTTCAGGATCTTGAAGACCCCCTTTTCCATGTTGACGCTCTCCTGCATGTCTTTGATCAGGTCAAACATGATTTTGCTTTCTTCGATCTTGGAAAGGAGAGAAAAGTAATCACACTAGTAAAATGGAAGAACGTTGGGGTTTTAATTCACGCAGCTGTACACCAGATTTGGACCTGAACAGTTCTTGTGGCAAACCAAATATCTATGTCTGCCGAGGGATGTGCATACATGGGTTCATAAGGTCTCAGAGGTGTTCAACCATACGGAAGTTTGGTCGATAGTCTGCCTGACTCCTTACATCTGATGATTTATTAATCATAATTATTTAAACTGACAACCAACAACAAAAAAATCCATTTACCTGACTGAGCTCAATGAACTTGCTGAAGTCAACCTGTGGTTCTGGGATTCCTGATATCTTCGACATGATGCTTGGGCTCAAAGCTTTCTTGGCAAAGTAGCCTTCAGCAAACGAGCGGTTCCCGTCGAGGAACTTCGCTACATCTTCCTTTGTCACCCCCATGGTTCCTTCTCCCTCCTCTTCTCCCTAACTTTGTGTCTTCTTCCTCTTCAGGTCAAGGATGAAGCTCCTGCTTGATCCAACACTGCTCTAAATGAGTTATCTCCAGCTGCCCCGCAAAAAAAAATCCCAAAAAACAAACACACACAAGCCTACCAATAACCTCCACGAGTTCAGCTCCTAAAAATCAAACGAAATCTTATCCGACTGTTACACAGAAATGGGAATACAAAGGTGGACACATTCAAATGCAGGTAAAAGGTAATCCCCCTGTTAGCGGGATGAGAGGACTAGTGAGTGAGGGAGAGCCCTGTGACGGAGGAGGCAGGGGAAGAGAGAGAAACAATCCTTCTGTCATCAGCAGATAGTGCTGAAGGTTAGCAGGGATCTACGTATGCTAAACTGATCAGCTGATCATCTAGTAAAGGCTATGAGGGCCAACTGATCCAGCCCCAACGTGCACTAGTATATTCAGTACCTTTTTCACATGGCAGAAGTAGGTCTGTCCTGCCTGATCATAGAAAAGGCTGTAGCTGTTATGGATAGGAAACTTAATTTAGATCAGCTGAGAAAATATCTATAAAACAGTATGAAAGTGCAAGACCTCATACAAAGGCTGTAAGATCCAATAGGTTTCTGTGTAGCCAAACTATAACCTGAATACCTCCTGCATTCACTATTTTTCAGTTTAATGGTTAGTGTTCAAAATACAAAATTTCTTATATGTAATTCAGTGTAAGGACGAAGGGATCTAAATGCAGTAGCCTCTGTAGGTCAAATAAATTCTCAGCATATAAAAGTTTTGATTTATGATGTGTTAGACTCTCACTCACAGAATGTGAGAGGATGCACACCCATGAGTTGTCTTTTTTTGAGTTGTCATTTTGTTCTTTATCTTCTACAGTACATTATTTCTCTCTAACTCTTCTCACACATGCAGACCCACAAGCTCTTTAAGTTCTTATTAAACAAGGCCTCCTCAGGCATAAGCCCTATTTAGTTAGGACACTAGCTGATTATCTCAGCACCCCAACTCTCCATGTTTTTTCTCTCTGCTCTCTCTTTCATTCAGTCTACAACGCCTATTCACAGTGATAACTGGCATTGACGGATGTTAGAGACAGGGGACAGATGGCCATCATTCATAGTATGCTGAAAGACTGAGATAGCTGGCTGCTAGCTAGCTACTAATTTGACATTTGTGAAATGATGCTGTCAAAAACAGAGTGAGAGAGAGCGAGAGAGAGAGAGAGAGAGAGAGAGAGAGACAGTTGTGTACTCTGTATAAAAATAACAGTAATCCTTTCATCAGATCTTTCTATAATAACGTTCCGTAACCACCTTAAACAAAAGGTCAAATACATAATCTGCTGCCACAATAATAGATTACGGTAGGGTGAGAGAGAGAGACAGAGAGAGAGAGAGAGAGAGAGAGAGAGAGAGATTTGGGTTGTTCAGTTTCATAAGAACATCGTTATCAACCTGATGGAACTCAAACATCCACGTGAGCTGAACAGGAATCACCTCTGGCTGGGGAAGTTATTTGGGTTTACTATGGCTTAGACAGGATGCTACACACTAACACACACTACTATACCTGTCGATGTGAGTGTAAACTGTCAGGGCAGCATGCTCCGTGTACCAACATCTTGTGTCTCTGTGGGGTTACCTCTTTCTCGGGGTCCAGTGAATAGTGCATGTATAGGAACAGGAAGACAGGAAGTCTGTTGGCCTTTCTTCTTAGTTACTTTAACATAGCTTAACATGGGAGCCAATTAAACTCTATGAGATTTTTCTAATATTGATCTAACATTGTGGATGAATTAACAGTAAAAAAGACCATGTTTTTCTTATCATTCCAGTGCTTTCATTATTGACTGTGCACATACTAAATCTTTTGCAATGACAAATAGGTGTCATAAAAATGAACAATAATTAAAGCCTTTACGCTCACTAACGTAGACACTTCAGAACACAAAATATAGATATATAAATAGATATATGTATATAAAATAAGGGTTAAAATGTCTAGATGCTAGACTGTGTGCCCTTCTGACCAAACTTCATTGGTATTGTCTTGAATTCTGACTTGATTCTCGTATCTCTGTTTAGTATATTTTATCTCTTCATATCATGAGGACCAAAGTCTGATTGACATCTTTAATGATTTTATTTATGCTGAATGTTTTTCAGAGTTATCAAATAATCAAAGCAATGTTGATTGGCTGACTGTTGTTATTGTTCAATCACTTGCTGTCCCACGTTCTCACTAATGGAGTTCTCACAATAAACTTGTCATTGAGCCGTAAACAACTACCTACTTAAATGTGTCACAAATTATGCCAGATTGCATGTAGTGAGGAATTTGTTTTCTGGACCTCCTGCATTAAATGTCCATATCACTTCTGAAATTTAAGCTACACCCTTGAATATGCTGCTACAACACAAATATACTCACCATAGAGTTATTACCCCCTGAGATATAGTTACTCCTTTATCATCTATAAGCAATTTAAATAATGAAGGGAACTGTTGTCAGTGATGTTGCAAAAAATAATTGCGGCAGCAAAAAAATAAAGTTTTCGCATTTTTCTAGATTGTTGGGAAAAAAAAAGATTTTTAAATAGTTTTTTTCTGTGACAGCAGATTCAGTTTGACCTCTCTATTGTAAGGTGCCACTAACCCTCCAGCTGAGACCCGCCTTGCTTGGGTTGATTGAAGGGTCACACCTCTTCATTTACATACAGATTGAAAATGAAAATCCCAATTGGGAAAAGCTGAATGGAAATGAGAAGCAGAAACGTGAAGAGAAACTTTTTGGGTTTCACGTTTCATTTTTTCAATTTTCTTTTTAATATTTTCTCATTGAACGATTACATTTTCATTCTGGGTGAAATAATCGCCCACACACTATAAATCTGCACTAAGTAAACCTCTGGTTCTGGGTGTCTAGGGAGCAAAGAAATGCCATAACTGATGTATCTGAATGGGTGAATAACAACAACATAAGGCAGTGTTTGCTAACCTATCTGTGCAAATATTTAAGATGTAGAAAATAGACATCCATGTAGATAAGGAGCCAGGAAGCAATTCTTTACTAGTGCACGGTAGTGCATATAGTCGTATTGTCACAGAAGAAAGCACTGTCTGTGCTGAACTGGATGTTCCCAAGAACGGGTGAGCTCGGATTGGAAATTCAGTCTTGCACGGGAGTCGCTCCACACGTCAGTCATGAAGATGCAATACTGCCTTGTAACACAAGATGGCAGCAGACACTTATTGGCACCTTGTTTTGCACCTATGCTTGAAGTCTCATTATTATGGAGGATTTTTTCACTCAGAATCATTACATCATTATTATTTTTTTACTGCAGCACCAGGAATGATCATACCAAAATAAAATTTAAAAATAAAAAGAGAAAAAGGAACGTTGAAAATGAAAATGAAAAGAGAATTCTAAGATTAAATGACAATTTTAACATACAAAGTGAAATAGAAAACTTAAAATTAAAAGTGAAAATGGAAAATTGAACCATAAAGTAGAAAGAAAAAGATTAAAAAGAAAACTGAATGGTGAAATCCAAAAAGTTTAATAACATTTTCTTTTTCATTTTGCTGCTTCTCATTTACATTCAGCTTTTTCCAAATAGGATTTTCATTTTCAATTCTAAAGCTGTATGTGAATGAAAAGGTCCCAGACTGAGGAGGGGTTACTACCATCTTACAACAGGGAAGTGAAACTGATTATATTATCTCATAAAAAAACAATTTAAAAATCAACAGCATAGACAATCTTTCTTTTATTAACTTTTATTTAATTGTCTGCAATCTAGAAAAATACAAAAACAATAAAAAAAAATAACATTTTCACTATTATCTCTTACTTTACTATTTTCAACTTCCGGTTATCATCCCAACTGGTATAACCTCGCTAGCCAAACCTTAGTTATTTGGTGAACTCATTGCATAGTAGCAAAATGAGGTTATTGTTTGTAAAGACAATTTTACTATCTAAAGTAATAGTAATACTCTTGATTAATGCTTTGTAAAATGATGCTCAGTTTAAATGTATCAGCTGGAATGAGAAATAGAAACTAGACATCTCTCACCCCTGAATGATTTTAACTATACTAACTCAACAAAACAGCTTGGCTACATGTGTTATGATAAAAATCAATTGTGCCACCACCAAAATCACTCAGTGCACTCTACTTTCTGTCTTCCTGTCTTGTGGTTCATTTCATGGACAGACACAGGTCTTGGACTGCGGCCTGAATTTACTATTACGCTACAATATGGATGAATAAAGAATACATTGTCTTACCTATTGCAAAGTGTTTATTAACTCTTACTCTTTATCTAGACTACCACGCGTACCATCAACAGCTGACAAGCCAAATAATATGCCCATGTGTCCCTACCACTTACCACAATGACAATGTCATTTTGTCACTTTCATAGACAAACTAAATAAACTAAACGTAACGTTACATCAAAACGAACAAACATCTCTAGGACAATGCGGAGTATGTGGCTACCTGTCGGATCTGTAGGCAGGTGGTAGGTGGTAATGAAAACTCATAGCAGAGAAAGATTGACGTAGGCTAAAGATATCTTGGTTCTAGACGTTAGCTATGTACGTACACTCACTATGTTTTAGCCTAGCAGAACATGTTATTTATTGCACTTGGGATCCTTCTAAAATCTATTTATAAAAAGGTATAATATGTCTATTTCTGTCTTTGGGACATTTCAGGCAATGCAAGTAGGATTATAGTACTGAGCAGGACAGTCAGTGGAAAAAATAGATGGGCTGTCTTGGTTAGCTTGTCTGTCTGTATCCTGACGGAGGAGACAGTTTACTATTGATGTGGTACGAGTGTTGCAGAGCTGAATGAATTCTTTGCTAGAGAAAGAGCAAGAGACAGAGAACCAAAGAAAACACACACACACACACACACACAAATATGCACAACACAAGAATAATATCTATTGTAAAAAAAAAAAAAAAAAAAAAAAAAAAA
>CABFOQ010031289.1:30906-43599 GCA_900660455.1 Gephyroberyx darwinii
AGGGCTCATTTTACCCCCGCTCTTTCAACTCACTGCCCACACACACACACACACACACACACACACACACACACACACGTATTTGAACATTCAGAAAAGCGCACATACACACATTTAACATATGGCAACAAAAACCAGCACCCCAAGCTGCTTCCTAAACACACCATGATCTGTTTAGCCCTTGGGTTAATGTGCCACAGGAAAATAGGGAGGGTTGAGACAACACACAGACACACACACACACACACATAGACATACACACATAATGTACCCCCATCTATATATATCTTATTCATGCATGCTCGCTCTCTCTCTCTTTCACTCTCTCTTTCCAATGCACATGGTTTTACATCCTGTCTTTGGGAGGTGAAGCATTATTTCCGAGCAGTCTGGCAGGGGCAGAACAACGTTGTGATGCTACTTTTTTATTTCAATGGGAACAAAACATCCACACATAAAACAGAAAGGATGGACTTTCCCCACATTACCAATACTGAATCAGTTGTTTCCTGGCCTAAGGCCATATGAAAGCATGACCTATTTTTTGTCAATCAAGATACTGGAGTTCATCCAGATAATTTGATCTAAAATGTTCTCTATTTCTTGGGTGGTTGTAATTGAAACTGTGACCATCTCTATTTGGCCTCTTGCAAGAAAGTTGGGAGATGGAGATATATTCCAATGCCTTTGGGCCTTTGCCAATGCCTTAAGTTTTTCCAGTTTATCAGTCTTTACAAACTTCAAAATTTTGTGTTGGTGCTGTTTCAAAAAAGCTTCAGATGGAGATGGAAGAGTCTTTAAATAGGTGAGTGAACTAAGAAACAATGAATGAGTGAGGGTTAGACAAATATTATCATTTCCATGGCTGTAAATCTTCATCCAGTCTAGCAAGTCAATTAATGAAAATTCACAAAAATCAATAATGTCTTAACGTATGCACACCAAACATGAATCATCTACAGCATCTCATATATCTACATCTCATTTCTTTGGTATTTTTTTTACATGAATTAGTAATTAGTAATAGTTATAGTAATGATTCAATCCATAACATTGCACATTTTTCTTAGTTGGGTTTTGGACCTGGAATATTAGCCAACTTGTCTTGTTACCACGTTATTAGATGTATTAGAGGTAATAAACATGGGCGTAAATAAAAGCCACCATTATCTGCATACAACTGTACTTTTTTTCATTTAATTGATTTGATTTTTTTACTCATAATATTCCAAGTAAAATAAAATACACATGGGGACCCCTATAAATATGGGAACTATATGCTCTTAAATGCTTGTTTGGGGAGGAGATGCACTTACGATTTTTGATGACTGGTAGTTACCTACGTTGAATGCACTTATTGTAAGTCTCTTTGGATAAAAGCATCTGCTAAATGACTGTAATGTAATTTATATTGATATATTTCCATTATTGTATTATTCATGCATGATCAATGTACAGGATTTTTAAGCAATTTACAAAAATCAAAATAATCCGGCAATTTAGGAATAATTTATCTAATAAATTAAAGCTTATTTTTAAAATGCTTTTTCAAAATCTGTGATGAATTATATACCTGGTTTAAATGAAAATTGTAACGTATCATGGTCTCAATTAATTGTCCAACACGACGCAGAGTGCTATACACTTTTGTTCATTTCTTTGCACGACAACTTTGTACCACAATTGGTCTCCGGTATTTTAAATGAACTGGATACATAAAATTACTATTCGCACCTTGTGTAAATGAGATCATCATTATGAGAGGGGGGTAAGTTTATCTTGCCCCCAGAGGACAGTAGTCAGGATGTCTCAGATCAGCTGATGGGAGAGAAAAAGCAGGTTGGGAAACCAGATCTACCTGTCCCTTTTGTCGATAGTAACTAGAGGACTGCAACAGTGGTCCCACCTCTCTCTCCCTCTCTCTCCCTCTCTCTCCCTCTCTCTCTCTCTCCCAGTTACCCCACCACCCCTTCTCCCACCCCCCCACATCTTTTTTCCTCTCTCTGTTCTGGCTCTGAAAAGACCTCTTGAGTCCACGAAATTAGGTCATTAAACAACTTGTTGATTGTGAAGGCAGGTTGGAGAAAGAGTGAGAGGGTCAAAATGAGAATGAGAGGAAGCAAGCTTCTGTGATAGAGAGAGCAAGGCAGCCACATAAAAAAGAAAAGAGCTGCAGGCTATACAAATATGGACACAGGAGTAAAAGAATGAAGGATAGAGGCGTGATAAATAGACCAACCTCCTCGTGGTTTTTCTTGAGGAAGTAAAGTTCTTCCTTCAGGCTGTCCAGATCTCCTCTCAGAGTGGCAATAATCTGCTCATGGTCTGTCTTGGCCTTCTTCAGGGCAATACAGTCTCGCTCCACTGACTGACACATCACCAGCTCTGTCTCCCACCTAGAAAAGTCAGTATACTCAGTACTATATACTTGATAAATGGGCAGGAAAAGTACCTTGACATATAGGTGTGGGGATAGTAGCTCATAAGGTCAGAGTGACTCCCTCCACATACGTTACATTGATAAGTTAGGATTTAGTAGGTTGAGGGACGCATATAACTGTGTTTGGTTGACAAAATGGTTATGGTAGATCTTTTAGAGATGTTGATATTTTTTTTACAAAATGGATACAGAAGTTACATATAAACGTTTCAGTAAAGAAAAGAAAAGAAAAAGTTAGCTGTCCTAGTTCTGTCTGTGTCATTTGCTTGCATAATATTCATTCGTCAAAATGTAATGCATTACATTACATTACATTACATTGCAACCTTAGGTTAAACATATGTAGCACTGGAAAGGAGGATGAGAGGCACAAGGAAAAGTGAGTAAATGGATGCTGCATATAACAAGCAGTATACTATGTCTGAAAACAAGGTCACTGATTTTCATTGGTAATCAAGAATTTACATTGAAAAACAGTTTGTAGGACATTTTGGCCCCATGTTCCACTGCTATGCCACAAATGATGTCGAAGTATTTCAGTATCAAATCCTTATGGATGGTGACATAAGGGCTGAATCAGTAATACTGAACTGTGCGAAGTAGCTGCTATGAATCTCTTGTTCAGGTGTTATAAAGGTGTTATAAACAAGAGTAGATTTGCATTGTTCTTTTGCAAGTCATGCAGATGATACTCTAGATTTAAAGCCATCGATTAAACTGAAGAGGGCTGACATTAGCCTTCACAACTAAGGCAAACAAGCAAAGGTAAAACAAACCAGTCCTTCCAACCGCATCATTCCACAGTTCATTTAAAATCCACTTGATCAAACACTCACTTGATTCTGAAGTCATCAGCAGCCAACTTAGCATTGTCAATCTCTAACATGAGACGAGCATTTTCCAAGGTCCTCTTCCTCACCTAGCAGACAACATCAACAGAGAGAGAGTGACATCCTTAATCGTGAACAAAGACATTGTGAAGGGAAACATAATGTGAATCATTCTTTAATAAGGAAACACATTCCAGCTCCATTAAACTCTAACCATTTCCGTCCGGACTAAATGGGTAAACTAATCATTAACTTAGAGTCTCGAGTCTTTTTGGTACAGGTTAACCAAGAGACCAAGTCTAGGTCAAAGCCTGCTACTGCAGATCCTGCTAAGAGACACCGGTGTGTGCAGGCATTTACATCATCTTTGTCTATGTAAAATAAACAAGGTCATCATCAGCTTGTGTACTTCATCTTTACACACCTAAAAGTACAACCAGCAATCTGCCTAAATAAATATGTAGTAGAAAAGTGTAGTAGAGTATGTTTATCTTTGTGCCTACCTCTTGCTCAACAGCGTGAGCTTGGGCCATCATGGAATCGAGGTCATGACCTTTGGGAATGCGGTCCAGCATCAGCTGCTTGATCTTCATTTCCAGGTCTGCGTTGGAGCGCTCCAGTGAACGCACCTGGCATAAGTGATTTTAGAAATTGAAATTACAGGTAAACTTGCAAAGTTGTAAAGGTGCCCTTGTGCTTGGTGTAAAATCTTTCATTTAAAACCAGTCATTTTTTTGGAAGCCTTGGTTATTTGTTAGGGATTGCTTTCATTCTGCGTATTTTAAGGTGGTAAATGGTCAGGCTCTCCTGAGCAGAGATAGACTCAACACTCATTTGGCTGCTGATCCTTAGCTTAACAGTGTAGTGCAGTATTACATATCAGACCTTGTCCAGGTAGTTAGCCAGACGGTTGTTGAGACCCTGCATGGCTTCCTTGTCATTGGTGTTGTTGCCATGCAGTCCATTAAGCTGGAGGCTGATTGGCCCGTTCAGATCGTGGCTGATAGAGGCTGAACGGGTCAGTGGGCTGCTTCCGGCGAATGAGACAGAGGCACGGGAGGGGGAGCGGCCGCTGTCCCTCATGGAAAGGGTGGAGAAGGAAGGCTGACGGCTCTTAGAGTAATTTCTCATTGACAAACTAGAAGCCATGCTGAGTGGCTGTAAAGGCAGAAGGAGAAGAGAGAATTATGTGGTGTTCATATTTAAGATGTGTTGGTGAACGTGTGCAGACAGGTTGGAGATGAAAGAGAGAGAGAGAGAGAGATACAGATACAGACAGAAAGATCTGCAGAATGGGAATCGAACAGCAGGGCTAACAGGTCACAGAGGCCCACTTCTCTGATGAGAGAGAGGATGTATAAGATGTTCACAATAAAGATGTCATAAGCGCAATAACTTCAAAAGGAAGTGCAGGCTGTTTGAACTGCTGCAATAATCTAAAGCTGAGAGAAAAAACACCCTCTGAAGATCATGAAATACGTCTTTAAATGAGTACACCGCTGGCTAGTGGCTATTCAAACTAACTGTCTGCCTCTAAGAGATAAACTTGAATGGGTGATTGACTACAGGCACTCCAGTCTATTCATCTCAGCTCCGTTCAAATGCAACTTCAACTCAACCCAGCGTACAATCAAAATGTAAATGACTACAGCTCAACCCCGGGTCAAACAAGAGCCTCTCACTGGGGCTGAGGACACCCTCCAAAACTCACTATCACAGTGTTAATGAGACGCATTTCATATTTGAGAAGAAGCTAATAGAGGATTTACAAAAACAGGAACAAACAGAGGAGATGACAAGTGGTTCTGTGACTCCAAATAATACTGCCAACAGGTATTGACTAGTGATGTGAACCTTTGTATAGCCTTGTTACAATCTTTAAGGATTTCAAAAACTAGCTTTTCTGGCTACATCTCATATTTACTGGAATGATTTTTATTAATACTAGTTTTTTGTCCATGACAATTGTGAAAACTAAAATTAAAATTACAATTAATTTATGTTTCCCCGTATGTTCGTTCCATATTCAAACATTTTTTACATTTTTTTTTGTACAAATGTCACGATTAGATCACTCTTTTAACCTCATATAGATGCCATCTGGGACTATGATAGAGCGGTAGATGTACAAATGACATCACTACCATTTTAAATTACGTTGGGGACTTTAAATAGATTCTTTCAGGTGAGACTTGTTGGTTCTTGGACGTGAAACACACAAAACAGTGTACCTTTGTGTGTGAGTGCGTGCGTGTGTGTGTGTGTTTACGCGCATGCTTGGTTTTGTGTGTATGTGTGTGTCAGCAGGGTTTCAGTGGGAGATTAGCGGTCAAGGGAACCTCTCTGTCCCTCTTTGTCACTTGATCCTTGCAACACCGTTCCCACAACACTACAAAGGACCCAGCAGGAGACAGACAGTCCTTGTTCAGATGAGAGATAGAGCTTAGGAAAATGATCGGGAAAATATTTAGATTGAATTCCAATGACACAAGGAAGCACATTGTTCTGCAGGAAGAGGGTTTTCATTTCAATTTTACCGGGAGAGATCTCACTATTTGTTGATAAAAAGTTGCATTGAAAAGTTTAAAATTATGATGAAGTTTCAATGGACAAGAGTCAAAAGAAGAAGAACCGCTAGCTGACAGAACTGATCAAAGCTGTTCACATTAAACCTTTGATTTAGATCCACTGCTATAATGTTTCAGAATCCCTGCTAAACCTGATAACCTGATAAAAGAACAAAATAGGATAATAGAATGATATCTAGATCAAAAAAATTGATTGAAAATTGAAAAATTGAACACCTTACTTGCCTGGATTTGGTTCTCAGCAGATAGAGGAAAAGGGATCCAGAGGAATGCAGAAGGCTCTGTGCTGCTGATGCTACAGGTGTGGTTATATGCAGGTGAGCAGGATGAGGGAGGAGCTAATGCTGAAAAGGGGGCGTGTTTATTACACCTGCAGGTCTTTGGGTAGAAGTAGAGCAGAAGTAGTTCAACTTAACCTGCCTACAATACTGACAATACTGTGCCGAGCTATGCTCACTTTGTACCTGTTTTACTGCAGTTATCAGTGTGTGTGTGGTTTCAGGATGGATATTCTGGAACTAGATACAATATAAATAATGACTTTTTATAAATTGTTTTAAGCAGACAATCTCAACAGATGTGTTCCAGTTGTGCAGATAAATCCCATAAAGCATGGCTTGATGGCCCTTGCTCTGTTAGCCCTTGTTGTGCCCAGGGAGACTAGTTAGCAGTCTTTCTTCTTACTGTGAGTATGGGTGCTTCAGTGATGCTGACAGTACTCAACTGTGCTTTCTACCTAGGAGCATCACTGATCGCAATAAAGAATGCCGCTGTCATGTATCATTGCTATGAGATATCTCACTGACATAACCATCACTATAATGTTTGTGTCTAGCTGGGTGGACCCCTGCCTAAGACACCGGAGTCCTCCTGTCCTGCAGTAACCTCACTGTAACCTGACCCTCCTTCGACCTAACACTGCTAAAATATTTAACAACTCAGTGAGAGAAGGAAAACCAGTTGGCAACTTGAAACAAACATGATGTTGGCTGTTCAAACAATGATCAGGATGACCAAACTATCTGCTGATTTCGTCATAGCCGGGGGGGGCAGCTTACCTCCGGAACATTTCAGCATGAAGGTGCCTATGGACAAAAATATATTTGAAACTTAACAGAGGCAAAAGTATATTGCAGTATAGCAGTGTGACTATGAAGGACAAAATGCTGTATATATGCTGAGCTAAAGGAACAAAACTGCCCAAAGAGTGTGTGTGCGTGTGTGTGTGTGTGTGTGTGTGTGTGTGTGGGAGAATGAGGACCTTCTGATTTGCATTATCATTATAATTCCTAGACTATTTGACATGTAAATACTTGTAGGTCTTACAGATGCACAGAGGGAATGTGTGACATGAAAAAGGTACGAACTTACATGCATCCCATGAACTATAACATTCAAATCAACACTAAAGTAAAATGTGTCTCACAGCGTTGAAATTCCTCCAGCTATTTGCATTACATGGAGAAATATTTTCCATCTTGTTCCAGTAATTTGGATGGACCACAAAGAATCAAGAGTGAGTACTTTTTATATGTTTAGTCCACAATCATTGATAAATGAGTCATTGCTAAACTTCTCTATGTGCACACATGTTGCACACAGCTGTACACAGTAGTACACACTAGTTTTCACTAGTGATTAAAAGTTCAAGTTCAAGTTCAAGTTCAAGTCTTTTATTGTCATATGTACAGTATCACTTACAGTCATACTGGAGAATAAAATGTTTGGGACGAGGCACGTTTCAACTGGGTAGGTATACATTAAATCACATATATAAAACACAAACAAAATAACAATAAGACAAATTAAGGGCGGATAAGCTAAAATAGAAATAGGAATAAAAAAATGTATGAATATGAAAAAGCAGCAGGATTGACAAATAATGTCAATGTTGTAAATAATCTTAAGCAGTGTGTCCGGATCATACATCAATGAATGAAAGTGTGGTGTGGATTAAAAAAAATGTAAGTAATAACGCAATAAGAAAATAAAACCTACGGAGTTGGCACAGAGCCATCGTCAGTGCGACCATCCTTCGGTGCACCGGAAATACAGACAAACTGACAAAAGGGCAAATGTAAAGAGCATTTTATAGGACTGGAAGGGTCAAAAGTGTGAGAAAAAAAAATACTGTTGAATGTAATTTCCCATCTGCATTGGTTAAAATGTTAGCACTGCCTATAATGTCGATGCTTATTAGCCCACAACACTCGCCAGTAAATTATCTCAGATGTTGGTCCTGTAATCTATCACCACTATGTGGCTACGGCCGGTAAATGCAAGCCATGCTGGAAGGTAAACATAGCCAGACATTTACCATTACTTCCCAAAAGAGGGCAGCAACAAGCTATGCTACTGTCGCGCTACAGCAATAGGCTGGGTAATAGATGATTGACCTTCTGCAATAACTGACCTTGTTATCCCTACAGATTGTCAAAATTGAACACCTGCCAGTATTTTTCAACCATTATTTAACCTGCCTGGCAAAAGGAAAACATCCTCGTGTTAGGGTTGGGCAGAATATGGATCAAAATAAAAACAAATCTTCACATAACAGAGACGATATATTATCAAACAACAAAACTAAAAACAGTACTAAATAAATCTATAAAATATCAGTTTAGATCAATCTGGATCTAAATTTTTGTCTTGACTCTCTCACTCTCATTTTCAGAGTTTGGTTGTTAAATAAATAAATACTTGATTAGACTGGCAGGATGTCAGGATACTACTCACGACCCCACTTGACCCCTCATGACCCCTGTCACAAGTGATCATGTGATCAGACTAGCAACGGCACATGCCCATACAGAAGAGTACTTACATTGTGATATTGACAACATCCATGCATGCTTGTCACTTTCTTTGTCTCTCAAGAAAATAAAACAATTCAATAATTTATTTGGTTGCAACATCCTGAAAAATGACAACTATGATTCATTGCAAGTTTTGTTGTGAATTTGAAGTGATGTGGGGTTTTTTTCTAAGGAATATTTTTGGTTGATATGAGTTTAGACCTGTTGTTATTGGACCACAGCTCCTCTCAGTTCAACCGACTTCACTGTCTTCATTTCAGAGCATAGTAAAGAAGACAAGGACAAAACTATCAACTCAAAACTCTGATTTTCATGTTTTTGAGATGTTTACATGCACATTTGTGGGAGGAGCAAGTTGATGACTCAACAAGATGAGACGGGATGAAATAAGGTACATTTTAACTGTTTTAGTGCGAGTCTGACAATAAAGGTTTTACTTAATTCCTGCACAACATCCCTTTGGCTATGAACAAGACTGATGCCTCTCAATAGTTACTTCGCTCCTAAAGTGATTGCTTCCTGTTACAATCCTGTTGCTGGCAGGGCTCACGTGCATGCTTCTTGGCTGGCTGGCTGACAGACAGACAAACAAACAAACAAACAGAGAGTCAGACAAACACACAGACAGATAGAGGTCAGGTGTGAGAAAACCCCACAAGCAACATCTTGACCATCTTGTGGGTGAGCGTTATAAAGCCTGTAAGGCAGCAGCAACACAAAAACACCACCCCTTGGTCTCACCTGCACCTCTCCATCCTGTTGTTTATGCTTTACAGGGCCAGTCCAGTCCCTGATTGATGTAATTTGGGCTGGTTGATGGGTAGATTTCAGTACACTAGCCATTCAGCGATAACAATCAGCAGTGGAGAAATTACCGACAGATAACCACATATGTGAACAACTCTGGAGGTCAGCACCTGCACTCGCTCTTTCTTTTCTATTGCCTTAACTATCTCTTTTTTTCTCCTCCATTTGGGTTTTCCTCTTTACTTGAGTGCAGGTTGCTTTTGTGTGTCGGAAACACGTCAGACCACTCAGTTTGTGGGTGGAGATTACTATCAGTGGGTTTGGTAATATTTAAGATATGGATCTATATGGTGAGTGTATGAAAAGTTGAAAGGGGGAGTTGTGTGTGTGTGTGTGCGTGTGTGTGTGTTTTAACCCTTATTTAAGTGGACGAGTTGACTAAGAACACATTCCTTCACTGTACATGGCCCGGGGGAAGTAGTGGCAAAGAGAGGGAGGGGTGCACCCTCGGGAGCTGCCCAGTACTACTACTACAGTCTTGTGCTTGTTTGCAACCGAGCAGCTCCACTGGAACAGCTGTGAGTCAGGCACCTTGCTCAAGGGAACCTCGGCAGTAGCTGTTGAGGAAGTTTTTTGGGTTTTTTTATGAACTTCCCCCACCCAGCTAGCCAGTGTGAGGATTCAGCTCGGTAGAAGCAGAAAAAAACACCCACTCCAATGTTATTCTTCAACAACGAAAGCATCCTCCTGTTGTGCTTTTGTGCAGAGGGGACTCAGACCTTTATGTCATATTTATTTATCTTTCAAAGCCTAGATAGGTAGCAGGGGAATTGAAATGGGATCGCTGATTGCTTGTTGACTAAATGACAAAACCTTTAACAGACTCTTCTGTATGAGGTAAATATCTCAAGTACTAGCTGGTATTGGTAGCCTATTGGGCAAAATGAGGTTTGAGACAGAAGAAAATCATTTTGAAAGCGTGGGTCTCTAGAGAGGAAGTTTTTGTTGTTAAGTTGAAAAAGTACTGAGGTTGAGGCTCTAAACCAGGAAACACAAGACAATAATCATACATCTCTGTGATCCTGCGCTAATGTGATCATTGGATGTTTGTTTTGAGGGAGAGAGCTTAAATCCAATGTTGCTCAGCTTTCCTTCATTTGGTCCCATTAACCGCTGGCAGGCCTCTTGTTTTTCCGTTGTCGTTGAAAGAAGCCCTTTCATATTCATATTTTCACTGCTTAGAGCTGAAGTCTGCACTCTGCGTGCGTGTGTGTGTGTGTGTGTGTGTGTGTGTGTGTGTGTTGCCTCCGGAATTATTCCATAGAATAGTATGCTCTCCAGATTATGACCAAAGGGGACCAAAATTGAACTAAAGGGACAGGGACAGTAGATGTAGAGGGTTTCCATACTGAGCTGAAATCATGTCGGGAGATGTAGGTGTGTGTTAGCAGCATAAAAACAGGGAAAAGGCTTATATTTTAGATATAAATAATGCGATTGAACCAACTGATGTAATGTATTTCTAAATACATTGTAAATAAAGAATATTCTACCATAAATAAATAATCCATAAAAACTGAAACCTTGGTCAAAATTATACTTAAAGGTGAGCAAACAGCAAATTCATATTAGAAATAAGAACTTTATAAAGGATTTTATAATCAATGACAAATTCTGTGGCATGCAGTGTTTTTTGTAACATACCGGCAATTACCGACTCTGTACCGAGGCCTGATTCAAATACTTATTAGTTAACGTCCAACTACATATTACAGCTTCAATTTTGGCAACAGGAAAATAAAGACATTTATTTATTTATTTTTAGCTCTAAGGTACATGATAAATTTCAGCACTTCTTGCTTGAAGTAAGTTGTTGATCAATATGCCCAGCGGGTACGATGAATATGCACGAGGCGTCCGCCGCAGCGGCCCGGTAATTGCCGGTCGTCAGGGGTGGCAGGCGCGGTAATTTGCATCTCGGGGATCCTGCAATCAGCGCTCTATTCATTAGCGCACCAGCCGCTTCATCTGCTGGCCACTCAGAGCTGCCAATCTCCCCTCAGCAGCCGAAGCGTTTGAAAAAAATAGAATGAAAAAGTTTCAATTACAAGCCATGGCTGCTCGTAGTGGTGTAACAAGTCTTACACCCTATATTTAGGCTTTTTTTTGTGCAGGTGATTGACTGTTACTGCTTTGTGAAAGTGAGGGGAAAAAAACTCAATGAAGCAGCCATAATCTCGTGCATTTGATATCACCTTTATCTCGTGGTGATTGTCTGCGCTCACGGGGGTAGAGGACTGTCACTGTGACATTTTTTCCCTGCCTGAAGTGTTGCCTTCAACACTTGCATGGAAATAGGGGGAGAAAAGGTTACATGAATGAAAGCTTCTTATGCCTCTATAAGTGAACACCAGCACTCAAGACTATTGTCTTATGAAAATCACACATAGCGTTTTTGAGGGTAGGCTATAGGCTAACACCAAGACAGCACTGAGAGCTACAATTTGCCTGTAGTCTGAATCCATCGATCATTTTCTCTACACCAATATTCTAGTACTTGTCAGTCTATTACTACTGTACAGCAAATATTATATAGTAGTATATGGCGTGTCAAGGGAGGACAGGGTATAGCTGATACATGTAGGGGGGGACACACCATTTACCAACATTTCTTTTTTTCACACCCACTATCTCACATTCTGACAGTCCATACATACACACCCCATACTTCTCACTTTTATTTCCTATATCCTGTTCGTTCTCCCCCCACCTTCTCCTGTCTCTACTATCTCCTTTATACTTTATTTTGTATCCGTACAATGGAGGATGGATGGCTGTTGAGGTCTTATCCTGATGACCTGTGAGCCCATGGCACGTGTCACTCTGTGTGTGTGTGTGTGTGTGTGTGTGTGTGTGTGTGTGTGTGTGTGTTTCTGCCAGCATTGCAGCAGGAAGGGAGTTCCTTGTGGTAGGAACAGAGGGGTCTAAGGAAAAGTAAGCGCCAAAAAAGTGTTCACGTGTGTGTGTGCAGTAGCAGTAGCACTGTGAATCTTCTATTGTTTTCCAGTGACACAGTCGCTGTTTCCTGCACCGTAAATACACACACACACACACACAAACACTGATCGTACTCCATGCACACACAGCTCCTTTGCCCTGCCATTGTCTCGGAGAGGAAGCCTGTGAGTGGAGGAGGAGGTCTGATCTCGTCTTCAACTGGAAGGGAAAGAAGGGCAGAGGAGGTTGATGGAGAGCAAACACCAGGATGGAAA
>CABFOQ010031296.1:0-17297 GCA_900660455.1 Gephyroberyx darwinii
GACATTGTTAATGTGGTAAATGACTATTATAGCTGGAAACAGCTGATTTTTAATGGAATATCTTCATAGGCGTGCAGAGGCCCATTCTCAGCAACCATCACTCCTGTGGTCCAATGGCACATTGTGTTAGCTAATCCAAGTTTATCCTGTTAAAAGGCTAATTAATCATTAGAAAACAAGAAAGCAATAAAATTGGCCTTCCTTAGGCTAGTTGAGTATCTGGAGCATCAGCATTTGTGGGTTCGATTATAGTCTCAAAATGGCCAGAAAAGAAGAACTTTCTTCTGAAACTTGTCAGTCTATTCTTGTTCTGAGAAATGAAGGCTATTCCATGCGAGAAATTGCCAAGAAACTGGAGATCTCATACAACGGTGTGTACCACTCCCTTCACAGAACAGCGCAAACTGGCTCTAACCAGAATAGAAAGAGAAGTGGGAGGCCCCGGTGCACAACTGAGCAAGAGGACAAGTACATCAGAGTCTCTAGTTTGAGAAACAGGCCCCTCACAGGTCCTCAACTGGCAGCTTCATTAAATGGTAGCTGCAAAACACCAGTCCCAACGTCAACAGTGAAGAGGCGACTCCAGGATGCTGGCCTTCTAGGCAGAGTAGCAAAGAAAAAGCCAAATCTGAGACTGGCCAATAAAAGGAAAAGATTAAGATGGTAAAGAACTATTTAGGGAAGAAGCAGTCAGCTGGTATTCTGTCTATAATGGAGTGGCCAGCACAGTCACCAGATCTCAACCCTATTGAGCTGTTGTGGGAGCAGCTTGACTGTGTGGTACGTAAGAAGTGCCCATCAAGCCAATCCAACTTGTGGGAGGTGCTTCAGGAAGCATGGGGTGACATTTCTTCAGATTACCTCAACAACTTGACAGCTAGAACGCCAAAGGTCTGCAAGGCTGTAATTGCAGCAAAGGGAGGATTCTTTGACGAAAGCAAAGTTTGAAGAACAAAATTATTGTTTCAAGTAAAAATCATTATTTCAAACCTTGTCAATATCTTGACTATATTTTCTATTAATTTTGCAACTCATTTGATGAATAAAAGTGTGAGTTTTCATGGAAAACATGATATTTTCTGGGTGACTCCAAACTTTTGAGCGGTAGTGTGTATGTTTTTTTTCTCTGGAATGTATCCAACTGTAGCCAAGTGGGTAAATAATTCTCTCTCTCTCTCTCCCTCCCTCCCCCTATATATAGAATCGCAGTGATGAAAATCAGCTTTCAATCGAACAGTGAACCCAAGAATGGAAATCAAACCGTGAGATTCCCAAAGACTCCTATCCCTATCAGATCCTGTAGGTAAGCCACTGTAGCTCACCTTCTTATAGACCATGCTCTCACTGAAGGCCCGGCACTGTTTGAAGATCTCCCTTCCAGGCTTCAGAGGTTTAAGGAAGTCAATGAACTCTCGTGTAGCGTGGTCGGTGTCCACAGTGTGCTGCCGGCTTGCTGAGGAGCTGGGGCTGGAGTGAGTCTCAAAAGGAACAGGATCTGGGAGGGGGAAGACAGTTGATGGTATTTTAATTAAAAAGCAGAATAGAGTATGAAGAGTTTTCTCCACATATGTCCTTGTCATGGACTCTATGGCCTCTATTAGCTGTTTTTTTTGTGGGTAATCAAGCCACAAAACTAACAAATTGGATGAAATCACAAAGCAGAACATTGAGGCTACTGTTGGTAAAAGCCTCAGCCAATGTTTTTGCCTTTTTCTTTCATATTAAATTTCAACAGTAAGCCCAGATTAAGCCAAAACGATGATAGTGCTGACAGTGGATAATGACACATTTACCTCTAAACTCAAGGGTAGTAATGGAAACTTTGAACTTTCTACATGCTCCAAGTTCTCCATTCGAGATAAATGACAGCTCAGGGGGAACTCTCACAACATTTTGACCTGATTTGCCCCCATTTTTTTCCTTTCATTCTGAAGAACCCTCTCACCATTCTGTTTCTCAGCAAAACACAGCAGAAGTGCTGAATCAAGAATCAGATAGATGAACTATGCAACCCCAATATGCATTATTAGATGCATAGTTCAAATCTGTCTTAACTAAAAATAATTAAATCTATGAGTGTGATAAATGACAAGAAATCAATTAAGAAAGATTGCTGTCTGGGAACTTCTTAAAGCATTTTGAAAAGCCACAATACATATCCAATCTCACTTAACACTATCATGAACAACTCAATATTACGTACCCTTTTTAGGTGGTGTTTTTGTGGAGGAATTAAAAAACTTTGTGACTGTATTGACTTTGCTGGACTTTTCCTTGGTTTTTCTTTCCTCAAACTTGCCGAAGGGTGTAATGCCAGGCTGGGACTGTGCCCTCTGGTGTCTGCTTGCATATGCTTCCTCTTCTTCTCTCTGCAATCTGAGAGGGAAAGTCAATAGGACAATTACTGCTTGACAGATGAACAGACAGATATACAGGCAAGCAGACAAAATGAAAACAAGCAGAGAGGAGGTAAGAGAGCGAGATACACCGTATATACAGCCATATACAAACAATGGTACACAGATACATGATAGGGACACTGAAAAAGACAAACCTCTCAGCAAGTGCCCAGTCTTCTTTAATCTGTTTCTGTCTGTCTCTCTGATTTTCCTCTCGCCAGCACTTTGAGCACAGGCCTTGCCAACCTGTGTTGCCATAAAATCCACATCCCTTCTTGCACAACAGTTCTGACTGGTCCAGATGGATGCCACGGCGTTCAGACCGCTGGCTCATCATCCCCCTCTCAAGGTCGGGATACTGGTGGGAATATAGGAAGACAGGGGAGAGAAAAAACAAACTTTACTTTTCGATAAGGCTAACGCTCACATCTTAACTGTAGCGTGAACTTGAATGACTCAAGTCAAGACAAATGCAGCATTTTGGCAAGGCTACATGTCGTGGAAATTGAGATGGGGCATACGTTAGCATGTACGGATTGACACACATAAACACATATCAATTTACGCAATACGCAATACATTTCTTAACACTGACCTGTTTGGACCTGGCTTAGCGCTACATAAGCTTTTACCTAAAGTCCAAACAGATCCCTGCCGAGTCTAGCACTGATGTTAACTCATGCAGTGCACGTATTAATTTATTAGGGCCAGCACACCTGGTCAAGATCTACCTGTGCTAGGTAACTGAAATGCACTTTCTTAACCAGCTCTGACCTCAGGACTAGCTAACACTGGTTAGCTAACGTGAAGGTTAATCATGAATAGATCTAATAAACTCTACAAACTATTCTCAAATAACTGTGTTGACATTTGAATTACTCCTCACCTTTTCGGAAAGAATGTGATGTTGGTCTGAATATCCTAAGGTCGCGTTATATATTTTGTTTCAGACATAGAACACTGGCGAAGTCAACAAGCTGTAAGTCAGCTCCAACGAGCTAACGTTATCTCCCCTCCGATTTCGCTCTGCTGTAACGTTAGCTTAGTGTTGGATTACATTAGCTAGGTAGCTAGCTAACTGAGCTAGATTATAGTATCAATAAGGATGTTGTAGGTTCGCAGTGTCAGTTTTCTTCCACATATAATCTAAGTCGCAGTGTCAACAAGCTATCACGGAATGTTGTCTTCGCTCCAGCTCCAGTTTACTAAGAGTGGTTGTTTACGTTAGCTATGTTGCTAGCTAACTAGCGTCGCCCCACAGCCATTTTGTCTGCCTATGTTGATACTCTTTTCCGAGTTGTTGGCTGGATTACTACGGAAGCCTATCGCATTCATTCGAAAATTGTCTGTTTTCTCGTTTTTACACAGAATTACATCTTTCTCGTTATCATCTGACAAAGATATCGTTGTTATGAGAAAAGGGTCTCGTTATTTTGAGAAAACAAGTATGAGATATTCTATGATAAAAATGTGTTGCCATTGTGGTAGGCAGGCTCGGAAAGGCCACAATGATACGGAAATTTGATTAAATTGAGTTTTATTTCCGTCTTTGTTTGAGGCATTGGGAGATATTAACCTATTTAAGTAATATTTTGTCATTAGTTTATCCACTTTGCGTGGGCATGTTAAGACTTTAGGGTTGTTCAGGCGGAGAGCACACTGATCTACTTGATGTTATTCCTTCAGGATCAATTCAGCCAAAATGCCACGCTTCACGGAAATAAAGTCATGCATCTGACATGTATCCAAGCTGACTACGTGGTTACTCAAGACACAAGACCTTTTTATCATAATTACGAGATCTTTATCACATAACGAGATCTTTTCTCGTTGACTCTCGTAAATTTAAATCTCTCTCTGGTATCACTATATACTATTCCTACAATTTTAATATAGGATATTAAACATAGTTTAGACTTCTCCTATTGTTTCTTTTAGTGTCCTAAAATTTACTATAGGATCACCATGGGTCTTTATAGTATTTGATTTCTAAGTGAATAAACGTTGTTTCATACCTCAGGGGACACAAATGAAACTGCTTGTGTGAGCTAGGCAATGTGACGATTCACAATTTACGAAAAGAAATGTAAGGGCAAGACTGTACCAATAAAACCTCAAAATTATAATCCCCACATTAAGGCCTTAGCAATAGCTTCTCATTGGCTATTAACCTGTCACATGAATCGGCGACTTTTCAAGGGATATTTAACCACTTAATATTTAACCACTTAATGGTGTTCCGACTCTACAGTAGTATCTGAAGGTTCAGACTTCACGTCGCACCGACCCAGATGTTTCCCTCACTAAGCTCACTTCACTGAAGGTATACATCAGTAATGAAACATCCTGCTTCACGTTCTGTCCAGGCTGATGTCAACAGCTTCAATGTTTCATAGTGAAAACTGTATTCATTATTTTACCTCACAAGTAGAGAGGGCTTGCAGTACATTGTAACGATACAGGAAATAGTCACGTCAACCAATAACAATGCAGCAGTAAACTATGGGAAGTCTGTCAACCTTTGGTATGAACTGAAAAGAGACCAATTCCTTCTTTACACCGTCCAGTGATCATCGTTTTATGAGACATGGCAGGTAAGAGCTGCGTAATTTATATAGGTAAAGTAACAAAGTAGGAATAACTTGTAGTTGTAGGCAGCAATGTGATGCAGTCGATCAACAAACAACCTGTTGATATATATGTATATATAAATAAGTGCTATGTATCGGCTGCCGTGTTGATGTAGAAGAACATGATACAGTTTACACTCAGTTTTACACACACCCTTTAGCGAAGAACCGTGTTGGTAACAGTTGGTAACAGTTGTCTGCATGTTACTAACTTCTGTAGGTTGCTTTCACTTTCAGTGCTCGCTCGACTGTCACTTCAGCCTCACTTTCCAATGTTTAGTCAGATCAAAAGTCATAATGCGATGTAAAATGATAGGAAATGTCTTTCTTTATCATTTTCAACTGACGTTCATTATTATAGTGGGTAAGGGGGGGCTACACTTTCAGTGGCCTCCAACGTGTTAATGAGTTCAATCTGTTTCTGTCACGCGGAAACGAAGGGCTATTTATTTTTCGGGCTATATGATGCACTAAATTCCAGTTATTCTGCAATACCTGTGTGCGATCCTTCTCTTCATTCCTATTATAATAGTAGTAAGTCATCTCATTTTCTCTCATCTCTTTTGCTAGATGCGCTGGTCAGGGTTCGGACTGAGTTTGTGAAGAAAGTATCACTCCCGGTTATTAAGGGTCTCCTGGATGACCTTTTAGAGGACAATGTTTTGAATGATGAGGAGAAAGAATTTGTAACGGAGGACAACAATAGCAGAGTAGACAGGGCCCGCTGTCTCATAGACCTGGTGAAAAAGAAAGGAGACAGAGCCAGTAGGATGATGATCGATCACCTGAAGGAGAGAGCCCCTGACCTTCACTCAGAGCTGAAACTGTCCTCTGGGCTACCTGCTCAGGCAGGTGAGTTGACATCTTTGAGTAAAGCTGGTCACTGCCCTAATTGTGCTTTATTGAAGTTTGTTACACAAATACCATACATTTTACACATCAGCAGTGACCCTTTGCTTTGCTGTTCCCAGCTGAACCATCATCGAACAAGGAGGAGCAAGACCAGCAAATGTCTCCTGTCCTCATCCACAGTACTGTGGCATTCAAGACAGAGATGCTGGCGAAGGATAAAGATGTTAGTTATTCATATTTGTACAATTCTAAAAGCAATATTAGATATCTTATATAATCTGAAATAATCACCAGATATACTCTAAGATATTGTATTTTATTGGCATTACTATAAATAACGTAATTAATGTAAAATACTGCAGTTTTATTGTAAGAGGGCTATTAGGTTGGTGGTTGTTCTTTTAAATTAGGCTTAATGATCTTAGATCTTAATGTAAAAACTTCAAATCATATCATTTCTTAAATTCTAATATTATAGATGCATGTACAATGTATGTTATGTAATGTTTTATCTGAAGGATTATTTATGTTGGACTTGGTTCACAGAATGCTGTGTATAATAAATCCATCAGTTTAAAATAGTGGATTTAGTAGTTTTTAACATGCAGTTAAATCATTCTAATTTTCTGCCTTTGAATCATTTCTTCTGTTAGATTTACCCTGTGATTGACAAGTCCAAACGGAGTCGCTTGGCCCTGCTAATCACTAATGTGGATTTTGATGATGAGTCATTGAAGAGAAATGGAGCTGAGAAAGACGAGGAGAACATGGAGAAACTGCTCACAGCTCTGGGATACGAGGTGGTGAAACACAGGAACCTCAGTGGAAAGGTGCTGTTTCACAGAGAAAAGAAAAAAAAGATTCTCTAGTTAAAGAATTCAACACAGTAAGTGGTGTCTGACCATCTTATTGTGTTCTTACAGGAGATTGAAAACGCTGTGAGAGAGTTCTCTCAACGCCCAAACCTCTCCCAGACAGACAGTGTCTTTGTGATCATCATGTCTCATGGGAAAATGGGAGCTATTCATGGCGTCCACAAGAATGATGACACACCTGATGAGTTCCCCATTGACCGTATCTGCAAGTACTTGAGCACAGAGAAATGTCCAGCACTGCTGAACAAACCCAAGGTCATCATCATCCAGGCCTGCAGAGGAGGTGATATTCTCATCTTTGTCATAGAAACACCTACACAGCTGGAATTAGGACCCAGATTTGCCAAATGGTTAATATCATCAATCAAGCAATCAAACTTTATTTATATAGCACATTTAATACATTAAGATGCAATGCAATGTGCTTCCCATCAAATAAAAACTGGAGAAAGGTAAAAGATTAAAACTAATAATAAAATATTAAAAGAAGAGATACAAAGTAATTCAAATCTAAAAATAAAATAAATCAAATCACATTTATTTGTGTGGCCCTTAACCATGGTTATAGTCTCAAAGGGCTTCACAATGCCCATAGTGTGAGAACAATAAAGGGTGGCACACGACATCCCTCAAACTTGGACCCTCACAGAGGACAAGGAAAAACTCCAACAAAACCCTTAAGGAAAATAAATGGAAGAAACCTTGCGAGGGGCTACTCAGAGAGGCATCCCCCTACCAGGATGGTCGGTAGGGGGATAGATAGATGCCGAGTTTGGGCAATCTTTACTAAGGTTGCCAATAATTCTGGGATCTCTGCAAATCAAACTGCATTATATGATCCAGAAGTTTTCATAATTACAGTTACAATATACATACAAGGAGGTCTCAGTAATAATGTTAAATATTTATAGAAAAGAAGCCTGGGCTTGGCCACCTACTGTTTTAGTCAACAATCGTTAAAGGTTAAATAGGAGAAGCCTACATTCCCAACTTTCTGTAGGCTGAGCATCAGAGAATATGAAAGAGTTCATGAAAGGAAATGAGTGGCTGAACAGTTTTCTTATTTTTTTTTTTTATTGTTCAGCATGTTTGAGGATGTTAGTTGCACCGCAGCAGCGCCACTCCTAATGGGAGGAGTTAACCTAGATATAGGCATGGTAGTGTATTTATGCTTGGTTAGCCAGAGGAAACTCAACATTTATACCAGAGTTAGTTATTGATTGTTTTCTTTTTCCTTTTTTTTTTATGAGTAAATTTTTTTATTAAGAGTAAAAATGTACCAATCAGATAATCCAGTAGTGTTCATTAACAAGGATATTAAATAAATATCCATTCCTTTTGTGTTTTTGAAATATACAATATTCTATGATTATCATCTCTAGAAGGCTCATATCTACTGTCTACAGTTCATTAAGGCGGGGCATGAAAGCAGAATCAAAACACCGACATCTGCGTTCTCAGAAAAGATGAAACGATTCTATGGAAAGGTGTAGTCCCAGTCCCCAACTGGTCTAACTGGAAAACAGTCATAGATTTCTGGAAACAGGAAAGTAATGGAATTTGCAAAACCAGGCCTGGTCATGCACAGCAAGGCCTGGTACTGGCACAGCATCAAAACAATTTCAACTTCTTAAAAAAAAGGGCTGTAGGTGAGACTCTTGCCCTCCAGGTGGCAGTCATAGAACATGGCAGCCTATAGTAGTGGCTCTGACTTCAAACCAGCAGTGGAAGAATCTGACTTCAGTCCATCTGCAGCCCCAGTGATAGAAATTGGGTGACTTTGTGCTTTTAAAGAGACAACGTGGACACTGAGATATTATTGAGTTAATGCTCTTCAAGTTATGATGCAATATCACATCTACTCATCTAGTATGGAGTCAGACCAACCTGTTATGTGTGAAATAGTTGTTTGACACTGTGGTTCTCTCATATAACTGTCAGACAGAGGGATTTTTAATGTCATAAGGGATTTTTTTTTTGTAGAATAAATAAATTGTGTTTTTCATATCACCCCGTATCCATAGTAGCAGGAAAATCTTTCCCTTGCCGCTGTGCTTTATGTGCATCTTCTATCAAACTATGCAGAGCTCATCAATGTTACATGCCACAGTGCACCAAAGAGTTGATGGGGAAAAACGAGTTGATGGGGCCTCTTTTGACATCTTCTATATGGCAGAAGTTACCAATCTTGATCAGCTTACAATATAGGTGGAGTTGTGTATGTGTCTGAGACTCACAGTAACATCTGAGTCTGTGTGGTGGGTTACAGCTGATTTGAAGCACAAACAGAACAGGCACAAAGAGACTAGTATCACAACATGCTCTTAATAGTTATATGTCTACATTGGAGAAGCTCTCAAATTTTTTTTTCAGGTTATTGATTGTTTTCATCAGAGTGAGGGCAGCTCGTCGTTACCCATCCCCATATCCATAAGGTGAATCCACACCAGTCCAGCAATGCAGCCTGTTCCCATGGTTACCTTGCAAACAAAGAAAGGCAGTGAACTGGGCTTGTGATTGGGAAATAGTCTATTTAACAGTTACCCACATTGTTTTCTGAATAAAAAGCTATTGCTCTGGGCTGTCCCGGGGCAAGTCTGGTCAAGTCACTGCTGTCAAGTAGTAGGTCAAGTCTCACAGCAGACGAATCCAAGTCTCAAGTCTCTAGCTCTGTTGTTTAGCTCGATAACGTAGCATTCTTTTTATATAACTGAAGTCTGATGTGTTGGCTTTGAGTGAATGGAGTTATTGTGCGTTGTTTTCAAGGAATATCATTCATGTTTCAGAGAAGGATGGATCTGTGATGGTCAGCGATGGGCCTGGTGCCACCGGTGATGTGACACCAGCTCTGGCCTGTGCTCAGCCCCGGGACATCGACATGGAGGACGACACTGTGCGGAGGGAACACAAAGAAAAGGACTTCATCTACTTTCTTTCCTGCACCCCTGGTTAGTCCGTCTGACTGTGGTAAAGAAAGAGTGATGTACTAACCCATTTACTGGCTTATAGGCTAGGGGAGAAAAAAAAAATCATATCAACTTCAACTTATCTAGCAACTTGTATTTATTGGAAACAGCCGAGACAGTCACAATCAAAAATTTATATATTTTCCATTACTGTATTTTATCTTACAGATACCGTTTCATATAGACAGAGGGAGCATGGGTCTCTACTTATCCAGTACATTGTTGAAATATTCAACAACTTTGCCTGTAAGCATCACATTGAAGAACTATTCACGAAGGTGAGTTTTGGTGTGAAATTTGCAAAGAAGATATCACACTTTGACTAAAAACTGACCACTCCACGCTGCAATTGTTGACCTGGGACCTTATAAAATAATCAATAATGAAGGATGTTTTGTTTCATTACTCTAAGCCTAACTAACTTTGATATACTGTCTTCAACCACACAGGTCATGAACCGCTTTGAAGATTTTCCTTCTCCCAGCAGAAGACAGATGCCAACCAAAGATAGATGCACCTTGACAAAACACTTTTACCTTTTCCCAGGCCTCTGAGACACCTTTCACTACTGAGTAACACATTTTACATTCCACATTTTCACGCAACTTGCCAATTGTTTTCCTATGAGGAAATGAACAGGATATCGAATGATTGCTTGCACTAGGATGTATGGTTAGCACAGCCTTTATGAACTTGGGCTACTTCCACTAAATCAGGGTGTGAGGGTTTATCAGATTACTTTGTATTTAGCCTGCATGTTTAAATCTATATAATATATGGTGTAGTACATGATCAATACTATCATATCATCATATCTACCAGTTTTTCCTGTGGTAACACGGTATATATTATATATATTTTTATATATATATTTTTATATATTTTAATGTTTTAATGTTGCTTTTTTAATTGGGAAGTTAAGTATAATAAAAAACTATTTTAATCAAATTCAGATTGTGTTCTCTAAATGTATTGAGCCATTAGACTGCCAGGATTATACACCACAGTTTGAGAACTACTGCTGTATTTGGCATTTGCCTCACAATGAATTTATCTGTAACTGCTTCATCTAAGTAAGAATTGATTGACAAATACATATTGAATAAAAGTACAAAAGCCACCAGAGCCATTCCTGATCCTAAATGTTTCCAGAAGGTTTGTTCTTGGTGGTAGCCAGGCACATGCTCAGATATCCCTAAGGATCCTTATCAGCACTGGATGTATTTAGAATTGTTCTCCATTAATGTTATGGTACGGCTATGATGCACTTGGAGACCTTGGTAAGGCAAAAATAAACAAAATAGGATATAGAAGAGTTGTGCACACCAAGCCATATAGCTACAGGTAAGCAGGCTTGAATAAGGCTATACTGTTCCTGGAGGAGAGAAACAGCTTTGTATGACCCAATCTGTCTCAGTGTCAGATTTATGGAAAGTCATGCACAAAATCAGTGTTTGATTTTCAGACAAACTTTACTTGAAAAAAACAACAACACTCAAAATAAACAAATAAAACCATGTCATCACAATACAACACAAAGGCAACAAGTTGAGTAGGCAACATGGTTGTAGTCTGTGCACGTTTCATGTTTTCGTGTGTCACCAGATTCTGAAAACTGACATGAGTCTTTTACAGATCTACTTTGTGTTCATGCCGATGTAATGATTCAAGTTTACAAACCAAACAGAACAGAGTAGCATGGGAGATGGATACAGTTTTAAAGCTTACCATAGGGTTTAAGAAACATAAAATAAGGGATTGTCACGTACAGACCAGAACTATCAAACCAACCAGACTTGTCTCCATTTTAGGAGCTTATTTGATTTGAACATATTGGCAGTGTTAAAGAGCTTTACATCTGTGAAGGAATGTACACTTTATACAGAACAAAGACACAGGTGGCTAGTAAGCATTCGTTTGCTCATCCCATAACACACAGCACATCCACACACGCAGTTACAAATGAACACACACACACACACACACTCTTTTTCACATGTATGCATGCACTCACACATGCTCAACATTGGAGCAACGTTCAGAGATGCTGTACAGCTGGTGAGGCCAGATCAAATACAGTAGTGTTGCTTCCATGGGCAACAAGACTTCATCACTTAGACAGACAGGTTTGGCGGTGTGATGATTCCACAAGCAAATAATCCCACATCAGTACAGTTGTCTTCTTTCCTGTTTGCTATAGATTACGAAACACCACTTTACCATGAACTAAACCATGCAGGGCTTTTGAAGGGAGGTAGACGACATCAGAGAGAGACAGATAAGTGTGACTATACTCAAAAAAAGATGAAAAAGATATGAATGAAAGATGAAAAGAATATGTTTCAACAAAACTTCATAAAACTGTGGCTTTGAAAACACTGCAGATTAGTGGCCTGTCACTTTGCCTATACAACACAAAATAGACATTACAACAGAATAAATGGCATATTTGGAAGTTGGAATGTGTTAGTATAATGTTACATATCATTTAGTAACTTTTCCATTCAAGAATTCACTTTTGGAAACTTCATATCTTTTAACAAAACTCAACACATTTTGCAGCACCACACATTTACAAAATAGGAACTCATGCGAAAACCCATCTGGCCCTGCACACTGCGTGTAAATCATACAGTATGTAGTGCAGCTTGTGCTAGACATGTTATAGATTGCATTCATGACAAGTGGGACTTGAAAATCGATATGCCTTCTATTTTTGCTCTTTTCCAGAATAGAGGTGTATTGTATCAAGTGTGTGTGTGTGTGTGTGTGGGTGTGGGTGTGTGTGGGGTTAGTGGGTGGCTGGGGTTCAGGCCAGCGTCCCCCCAACAGCGGAAGCAATAACAATTCCCAGCACCACACAGCATATAATAATCAAAATTTTCTTCTGCATGCATGAGAAGAACAGACAACAGTCATCCAAGGCAGCAAATAGGGAGTAGAAGAACACATGTTAGAAATATCACTCGAATTTTGTCTAGTTTATGTTACAGTACTGCAAACCTACTGCAAACTGGAGTGTGATTGTGTTTAGTCAGCATACTTTTAAAACCAGAATCCCTTTAATTCTGCATTTTGTTCATGCCATATGCATGCATGCCACAAACGTAAAAAGTTTCTCTTCAAATACAGTTTTCATATTTGAAGCAGAAAAACATTTCCTCTTTTTAGCGTGCATACCGCCACATGAGTTCAAAAAGAGCCAACCTCTAACATTTGATACCTCTGAGATCAACAGTCACCATCAATCATTACTCTTGTGACAACTGTGATCATGGACTCATGGAAAAATCTTATCAGGGTCCTCATCATCAGATTCATCTAGAAGTGTATACGTGTGGCTGATTGTTCATAAACATACTGTATGTTGAGGTATGGGTACTGAAAAATGAAATTCCGATTTAAAACACAATGTCAATGATTTTAGCCAGACCACTCTAGTTAGCAGCAGCTTTGCATGTGCACTAAACATGCAACGCTCTCCAACAGACTGCAGAACATCACATGACAGCACATGACAAAGCTATGTCAGTCGTGACAACCATCACAAACAAACACAGGGAACAAATCTCCACAAACGAGCACAAATACAAGAGGAGTTCTTCAGAGTGCAATGAATGAATTACAACAAATAAAAATACCAAAACATGCTAGTGACCCTCTCATTCAGTCAAATATTTCAGTGCAGAGAGGCATGTGCTCATCGTGCTTTATTTTGTTCTGTGTTCAGACTAGTCAGTTCAGTCTGGAAAAGGAGTTGACCTCCATCACTGGTCACAAGCAGTTACTGACTGCACATTATGGAAACTAGTGTACATTTTAAGGTCAGTTTGGCAGTGATATTCTCTGTGAAGCTGGCTGGGAGATAAACCTTAATGGGACCAGTAAACCCACAGAAGGCCTTGAACCAAGGGCTACGAGGGGCACACCGCCTGTGGCCCTGTCTGGTGCTCCAAGCTATGAGCCATGAGGTCTATGGTGGTTTCTGAGGGCTCTAACTGAGCCCAACTGCTAGGGAAACGATGAGGATGGTCAGACACACTGCAATACAAACTCCTATCAGGATCATCTTCTGTATGGGTGATATAGGCAGGGAAAGAAAGAGCGAAGAGTTAGATCATGATTCAGTGAATGAGGGAGATAATGCATGAGTGAGTGGAAAAAAGAAAGAAAGAAAGAAAGAAAGAAAATTGGCCATTAAACAGTCTGATGATTATAAGATTGAATCTGCTCGAGGTCAATGGGGAAATAATCAAGTAGGTGATATCCAATCGGTTCTGGTGAATTTGGATCAAGAGTTAAGTGAATTTCCCAAACCCAGTATGGGTGACAGTATGGATATTTACCAACAGGTGGCAGAGTTGTTCCTCCAATCACACCGTATCTGCCTTAAATGTGGTATAGGTTGTTAAAGGAAGAGGCAAACTATCATTTTCAAAAGGAGAACTTTGACTGCTAGTCACAGCAGAGTGCAGTTATGTTGCTGACCTCGTTTGAAAAAGCCTGTGGGTGGATCCTTTATAAACTAAAGAGCTAACAAGACACATGCTACACATGCGCAATACGACAATGACAGGTGAGCATGCAGACACAATAAAGACAGAGTTATTGTATATGTACATATATGCATGTGAGAGCATGTTTGTGCACATGCATTGGTTTGCACATTTTGTATATGTGACTCACCCTCCGGGCTTTACTCTGGTATTTAACCGCCTTCTTAGTGTCTGACACTGCGCTCTCCACATAGTCTACTGAGTGCTCCACATTGTACTCTATGCGGTCTATCATTTCCCCCTAGGAGAGGGCGGTGACGGAGGAGGTGGAGATAGAGACAGGTACAGGGAAGAGGGAGAGAGAGGTGTAGCCGGTAGGGTACAAAACCGGTAGAGAGGAGAGGGAGAAGTACGTAGGGATGGAGGGGAGGTCAGGGACAGGGGAGTGGGGGAATAGTGGGGAATAATGGGTGAACGAGAAGGAGAGAGGAAGGGAAGCAAAAAGGGAGAAAGGAACAAGAAAAAAGAGAGTGATGTTAGAGCTGCTCTGTAGACTGTGTGAATCTCACCCTGCTGAGCTTCCTGACTTTTTTGCATTTAGCAATGGTCTCCTTTGCCTGATCCACGTACTCCTGGGCCTGCAGCACACTCTGCTCAATGTTGTTCACCAGATCCCCCTGCATGAAAACAAGGAAACAGTCACTGTCGGGATGTGAGCTGAACTCTGCCTGAACTCACATTCAGTACCATCTTTTAAATCACTTCTTGAAACATATTTTTTTTTATAGATCTGCTTTAAGTAATAATTTATAGAATTAGCTTGAACTTCTATTCTTGTGAATTCTTTACCTCTTTTATACAATATTTTTACTATTATGCCCAGTTTTATCATTATCTGTTGAGCCCTTTGTAAACCTTCTCTTTAGAAAAAGTGCTATACAGCTAATGCTATGCATTATTCTATGAGCATCTTAGCGGAACTGTAATAACTGGGTATCATTTGATCTGATTTTCTTCCTCTCTATATTTATACACCTATCCACCACTTCCTTTCTTCTGACAGTGCTACCTTATTGTATTAACACAGCAGAGTCCTTAGCCGTGTCTTAGTCAGCATTCACCAGCAACAATCCCTATTATTGCAGCTCTAGTATAGACCCAAGGTTGTTAACAGTACGTTGGAACCAACAAGAGAGTGAATAGAGTTGGTACTGTTCCATAACTCCATGCATGCACTGCAGCAATGAATTGTCAAAGTACACATAATATAAAATGAGGAATCACAAGCAAATTACCTTTCCATATTAGAAGGGGGGCGTTGTTCTCTGTTCTCTAGAACTTAAGAGTCAGTAGTGTTGTGGAGAAAATAGATGAAAAACAACAGAGAAACAGAGAGGAAGGGGAAAAGAGGCTGAGAGTTGGAGAAAGAGAGCATGGCTGAGGGAAGAAAAATTAAGAAATAGATCGAAGTATGATCCAGAATGATGTAGTACTCATGGTTAATTACGGCAGCGTTAGTTTGATCAGTTATACACTCATTGTAGGCATTCACAAAAACATGACATGAGAATATACACACACACAACAGTCCTGAAATATTAGACATCTATACAATTACCACTCACACATTATAATTACAAAGGGACACCCAGTATTGCATAGAAGAAGAAACCACGTGTTATCAGCACATGTGAAATACATATTTCAACTGCTTGAAATAAAGATACCGTTTGTCAATGTTCATTAAACATGTTAGCCCTCTGGATGACGCACGTTCTCCTGCCCAATCCCACAGTGCATCATGCACCGTGCAGCATCTCTGGTTATGAAAATAGAGCACTCCAGTTCCATTGGAACAGAGTGACATTTCTAATGTATAACAGGATGAGATGGCAGATATGACAAAGATGAAAATAACTTCCAATCACACATTTACACTGATAAACCCTATGGCTTGTATGTAAAGGCTGTGGCGACTTCATGTCTGAACAGGAGTTATTTTTATTATATGGAGAAGCAGCTACTGCAGCAGAATGTCCAGAGCACACCTTCAGAGGAAGAAACTCTTATTTCTACTGGATATTGGAATTCAAACTGGCCTCTAGGTTATCCAACAATCCAGTGTTGTGCCATAGTATATGGTAACATTTGGAGTGCCAATTTATGAATGCAGTTGGCATTTCTTTGCACCAAATAAAGGCTATGAAACGGCATGTCCCATTCCATACAGCTGTGGGTACTGAGAGGGAGGAGCCTCGGTTCTCACCTGGCTCTCCACTAGCATGGCCATGTCCATGAACATGTCATGAAGCTCTCTGATGCTGTTTTCCATCTTGATAATCTCATTGTGCCGCGTCTCAATCTCATTCATAGCTTGCTGGGTGATGTTGTCGATGATGATCTGAAAAGATAGAGCAGAAGGCGTAAGGGAGGAGGAGGAAAAGGGAGACAAAAATAGGTGGAGGGGAGAGACACCGAGAGAGCTAGAGGAGGATAATTAGATTAATAACATAATTTGCGTGTGCATTCCTGTTGCGTTTGCTACATCGCTTACCCCCGAGGTAAAGATAGCTGGGTTGTCACTCTCCAACATGCTCTCCAGCTCCTCATTGGTTGTGTTTCTCCCAGCTAAAAATACAAACACAAACAAGCTATGGTGGATAAGTTCACTCATGGTCTTTGTTGTTAAGATAAGATAACTACCTGCTATAAGATAAGGTTCCTCAAATAATAATAGCCATGTCTTCTCCTCCTCCATGTCTGTCTGAGGGTTAATTGAAGGATAATGAGAGCTATATGCCTCTCCCTCTTTTCTTTATCCATCTGTCTCTACCTTCACATACATTGTAGCCTCTCTATCCCTCTATCTCTCTAAACATTTATCAATACACAATTCACAATATCACCCAATGGCACCAGCTGTGGCTGCTAGGAGATTTTGTGATGCAACTGCCTCTATGTAAAACCAATCAGAGTGTGTGTGTGTGTGTGTGTGTGTGTGTGTGTGTGTGTGTGTGTGTGTGTGTCCATTAAAATCTTAAAATCTATACAAAGCCTGTATCATCCTCTGAGTAAGGCC
>CABFOQ010031297.1:0-43265 GCA_900660455.1 Gephyroberyx darwinii
CTTTAATCAAAGAGTCTTAAATATTGATGGAGCTGCTAGTCGGGGAAGTTTTAACTCCGGGGGATTTAAGAAAGTTAAGAGTCTTGAGGAGTCTGTTGAATGTTTTTTGCAGGGCCCTGATGGTCCACCAGGAAAATTAGGCTTCCCTGGGGAGATGGTAAGGAGAATTAAGCTTCTTTACGTTCCCTTCATAACAGTTATTAACACTATTAGCAGTATTAGTGCTGATCCTGGTTAGACTCTCAGGTGCGTGTCCATTCAAGCTCTCAACGTTACTGTACAAACATCTAGTCCTGTGCAGCCTCCTAAGTTATACATTGTATAAAAACAAACAACACAGCATGAGTCTCTTAACTTGTTGTTCACCTGTTGTGAGTTCAACTTATTTTTCCTGTTTGTGTTGTTTTGCTGCAGGGAAAGATTGGCGAGCCAGGCGAAGCCGGGCCTAAGGGATTTCCAGTAAGTGATTGGGCTAACAGAGGTCTCTTTTAGGTCAGTCTCGATTTCGGGGTGGACACATTTTGGGGAACAGTAATGGATAAGAGAAGCTTGTGTGGTGCACTGTTATTCTAGCGGGTGTTGTAGCACTTTAACATGAATTCATGTCTGTATGAATAGTAGTAGTGTGTGTTATAAACGGCTGTATTATTTCCAGGGTATCCAGGGACCATCGGGACCTCCGGGAGCCAAAGGAATTGTCGGAGAGCCAGTGAGTACCCTAGTACCCAAGCTATGGCGACACTTTCAACATTTCTATCCCTTCTCTGTAGAATTTTTCTGCAGCCTTTCTCTGTCTGGTTCAATTAAATGGGATTTTGAGGGTGGCGGACTCGGGTGGCAGAATCTCTTAAAGAGGAAGTAGATAGAAACTATAGAGTCACAGCCTACTGTACCCCTTTCTTCTTAGCCTTGCACATGAACTCTATATCTTCAGTTCAATGCCTCTTATTCACTGCTGCCTGGAAACCCATTCCCTGGTCGAAAAGCCCCAAAGAGCCTAATCCCTTTTCTATCATTCTGCCCAAGTCTCTTAGACACAAGGAGAGGAGTAGTGATTCTGAGGCAATTTGATTTACACCATCTTTTTCCTGGAGAGGCAGCTTTACTGTAGCCTGAATGCGTCTCTATAACAGCAGGCCTGTTTCTATCACTTACAGAAGCTTTGGCGCAATGTTTTGAAGGCTCTCAGCCTTGTAGATTAACTTATCTCTGCAAATCCACACTTTATGCCTGGCCCACATTTCTTTTCACATTTTTTCCTCCTTTACTGTCACTTTCAAAAATGTGTGTCTGAGGTTAGGAACCGTTTGTTGATGACAGCCTTTTATTGATGCTTCTGTTTTGACGTCACAGGGACCAACAGGGCCGTCAGGAACAACAGGGCCGCTGGGGGAGATGGGGCTGAAGGTGAGTTTGACCACACAACCGGCAGTAAGCTTGGTACCCTGCGTTGTACCACTGAACTGTACCTTAGCTTTGAATATTGAAGCCAATCTGCCGATCCTGGTTTTCTGACAGGGGCCGCCAGGGAAGGTTGGGGAGTGGGGACTGCCTGGCGAACGTGGAGAGAGGGTGAGGTTCTCTATATGCTGTTGAAAGATTTTATCGCTAACTGGCATAGCGCACATCGTGGAATGCGTTGTACACCATGACCGCATCAGTGTCTGTCTGACTGTCGTATTTCTCTGCCTGACAGGGTGCCATTGGTCCAGCTGGCAACATTGGCGAGCAGGGCTTGACGGGCCAGAGAGTTAGTATCCCACAATTCACTTCTGCACGTCGACGTGCCGTCTGCACGTCGAAGTGCCGTCTGCACTTCGGCACACCGCAGAACTTGGCAAAAATATGGTTTCAAATATTTGAACTTGGTGCACTGGATTTATCTTGGCAAACACTTGAAAAGCTTCAAAGGTGGACACCTCACTTGCAACATAAGATAAACTAAGTGCCCAATCGGTTTTATCAAGCATTCAAGATGTATTGGACCGCTATTATTCCAAGGTTTGGCTTGCTGATCAGTTATCACACTTTTTGCTTTATCTTCTTCCTGTCCTTGTAACACTTTAATACATTGCAACCCTAAGATGTTGATCCTCTCTCAATCAGGGTGAGTCAGGCATTGATGGAGAGGCTGGAGCAAGTGGACCTGATGGAGCCAAGGTAGGAAAGGAGATTATACACACTATATTCACAATTTTGGGTACTTTGCTAACTTAACTGACATAAGTGAGTGAGTGATTTAACCAAACTTGGATGGCAGCATGTGTACAGTAAATGCATGTTAATGTGATGTAAAATAACAATCAATATCATTTCAACACTCATCAAATCTGCTTTGAACTCTATGGTTTACTGGGACGCCAGCTCATTGTCGTCAGAGCAAGTGGAGCATAGCTTGTGAGATGTCGGCCTTTTTGCAGTTGGAGCTGCATTCTGTTGATGCTTAGTGAAAACAGATAGCAGTCCTATTTTAAGAGTTCTACTGTCTGGCAAGCGTTGTGGCAGGAAAAACAGATTCAGAGAAGCACAAAAAGGCTGCCGATTCGTCAGAGCCAAGCTGTTGGTAGTATGGCTGACAGATCCACAAACAGCGTTTGGCTGAGAGAGGGTGGCTTACAAGGCTAAACGTGAGTACAGAGCACACTGAGGATTAGACTAGAGTAGACCTGAGAGTCTGTACGGCCCCATTCTGTACAGGATATTTTCTGTTAGCCAGGATAGTACACTACTTTCAGGGTTTCTTGGCCGCAGTAAGGCTTGGATGGAAAACTGCAGCCCAAGAGGGATTTGCAGCAAGTTCTGCTAACTGTTATTGAGGAATGAGTTCATTGTCATTTCACTCGATGACGTAAATGAAATTCACTCAATAATCAGAGGGTTCTATTTTAATACATAATGAAAGTTATTACATTATCTGCGTATTTTAAAGACTTTTTCGAGACACCCTCCATCAATGGAAATGTGTGGCTTCCCAGTGTGCCAACAGTCAAATTGTAAAAACCACATCCTGCATTTACTTGTTTGTGAAAATTCCTTTGATTGCAGTGGAGAGTTGACTAAACAGATGATTTTTCCACAAGTAACAGTTATAAAAGTTCCTAATGGGGACGTGATGAGTACCTCCAATTTTTGTTCACATTTTGCAAAGTGACATGCTGACCCTGAATATTTTTTTTTCAGCAGTTTGAATGTCCTAAGCTGCTCAAACACAATGATTTAAAAAGAAAATGGGCCCAAACCACAGCTTTGGCCACGCTGTGATGACTTTAAATTGCAGGTGAACTGCCTTATCATTTAGCTTCACAGGACTTCATAGTATTTCTTTTCCCAGGGTGAAAAGGGGGAGGCTGGACCAGAGGGCGCTGTGGGAGACAGGGGTATGATTGGGCTCAAAGGAAACGACGGACCCCCTGGGCATCATGGACTAGTGGGTGTAAGGGTGAGTGTCTAAGCAGCCAATGTCTATTTACCAACTTGCATTTGATTCAATTCCCCTGAAAATACAGCTCTTTTTGTCCACTTACACACACCCCTTTTTGATTTTCTTTTACTAGGGTCAGGAGGGTAAACCTGGCAAAATTGGTGAAAGAGGAAAACCAGGAGAAAAGGTTGGTCAAGTCCACTCGCTTGCTGCTGAAATACGCCTTTCATTCTTGGATGTCTGTCAAGCTGCTCTCCCTTGTGGGGGAGTTTAATGTCAGTCTGCTGTAGTGGTAAACAAACAATGAGGCCAGTGACCTCTATAAGCACGTGCTCTTCAAATAGACCTTCAATATGAAAGGTCTGAATTGTCAAACTAGCCACACAACTTCTCATTGGCTGAAGAAAGTTCATACTCTCACGGCATACTTGCTCCATGATTGCCTCTCTCCAGGGCAGCAAGGGTCACCAAGGTCACCTGGGCGAGACTGGGCCAATCGGTGAGCAGGGAGAGGCAGGGTTTGTCGGGCAGAAGGCAGCGAGAGGAACCATCGGGCCAGTGGTAAGGACCTCGACATAAGGACTTACATTTATTTGTTGTTGTTGGTTGTGGGCTAAATGTATATTTCCTCAGGGTGCTCCAGGGAGGATGGGCCAACAAGGGGATCCAGGCATAGCAGGATATGAGGTAAGAGCTCCCTCCCTTTATTTTCATTGCAAGATGTAATGAAAATGAGAGATCTAAGGCGCTGCCAAAACCATTAAAAAAGACATTGATCTTTTGGGTGTTCATAATGGTTACAAATAGTGATGATCAATGCTTTTCACTTTCTCTTGAGGGGAGACAGCATGCCAGAGCTCCTCCTCCTCTTTTTCTATCACTATCGAAACTCCTTGTGTACAAAGAGAACTTTTTGACCATGAGCCTCCTCTACTGTCTCACACTGAACTACATGTGTCAAACTTTGAATCCTGCCTTCAATTTTGAGGTTGATATTGACAAGGCAGAAAGTATTGATGTAATATAACCATGTGAATCAATGGAGAAAAGGTATTGAATCTGGGGTAATATCTCATACACCGTGTTATTGAATGACACTAGTGACTTTTGCTTGTATTATGTTGATGAATTACATTCTTTCACATCTCTTATGACCTTTTTTGTTGTTATAGGGTCACACAGGACCACAGGGCCCACTGGGGCCTCCTGGACCAAAAGGTGAAAAGGTACACTTCTCATACTCATTTGTTGTGCCTAATAGCCCTCTGTAACTTAATTGGTTGTGTCTGTAGTAGACTAATGGTCTGTGGGGGAGCTAGAAATTATAGCATTACTTAACATTGTAAAACTGTCTAGCAGCAGATTCTCTTTAAGTCGATAGTCTATTGTTTTGACACATGGGGGTTATAGTTATGTACCTAATAAGCATTTCTTCTCTTGCTGTTCTTGTAAAGACATCACCGAGACATTTCCTTAACTTACTAGAAATGATGTCAAATGTACACAATTAGCCACAAGCACTGTCCTGAATCTTCTTTTCATCATTTTGGGGACATCAGTTACTGGTACCAGGACCTGGATATTGTGTTGGTGGCTCTTATTTTGTGTTTTCCAGTATCCTCTGAATAATGGCCTTCCCTGTTCTCTAAGGAGATCAATATTGTGCCATTGCGATATGCGTGATTGTGACTTGTCACTCAGAGCCACGTCATTCTGGCACTAAACTGGACTCTTATTAAACTCAGAGCAGTATCAGAGCTCTGTTTAATGCCTTAATTTCCTTCAGCGAGATGAGTGACAGCTAAGCTCAAGTCTTGGCCATCGCTCATCACTTATTCTTCTAGTTTTAGACGCCTGCTGGGCTGTTCACTTATTTATTTTATTCAGCACATGCACAGGACAAGGTACATATCCTTCACCATGGTATGACAGTAAAAGAGTGTAATGCTCTTTCAAACAAACCACAGGTTGATTTTGAGTGGATCGTGGTTTTGATGGAAATTCCACTGATTGTAGTTTTGTCTCTTCCTATATTGTATGTGTAGGGTGAACAGGGGGAGGACAGCAAGGTGGAAGGGCCTCCAGGTCCCCAAGGTGACAGAGTGAGTTCCTTACATGACCGTGGCTTTCCTGTGTTGTTTGATAGCGGTGTGCTGGGCGTGTTTGTTTCATTGTCTCTGGTTCTCATGTTAATACAGGGTCCTCCTGGAGCCAGAGGAGATAGAGGAGAGCCAGGCGACCCAGGATACATTGTGAGTGAGATGACATTTTTCATAATTGAAATGCTGTTGTTTTTCCCGTCAGATATGGTGCCAATTAAATCAAAGTAATGTTTTATACACTGTAATGTAGATAATGACCTTTTTTAGGGTCAAATAGGTGTTGATGGAGAGAGGGGTGAAGCTGGTGCCCCAGGGCTTCCTGTAAGTATCTGTGTCTTAAATTGACTCAAGCATACAGACAGTGTCTAAATGTCCAGACACAAATCAAGGCAAACAGTAATTATCATTTCAGGGACATCCTGGGCCAAAGGGACAGCAAGGGCCAAAAGGATCCAAAGGTGATCAAGTAAGGACAACGAAATGACAGAGTTAAACTAACAGACAAACTGAATGACTTCATGCTATATTATTGGATCATGTTTTCTGTCATGGTGCAACCATGTTAAGAGCTGTGGGTCATAAACTCTTTCTGCTGCAGGGTCGCAAAGGAAAATCAGGGGCGAGAGGCGTGTCTGGGACCAAAGGACCACCAGTGAGCAGAATGCGTTCTCATTCAATAACCAGAAGTTGCAATCAAGCTACATGCATGTATTTGAACCAATGCAAGCTTTGACATGAACATTTCTTTTCTACTAAGGGTCCAGAGGGTCCTCCTGGCCCAAGGGGGGTGATGGGTAGGGAGGGACTTGAGGGCCAGTCTGGAATGGATGGACCACCTGGTAAAGATGGAGGCAAAGGATTCAAGGTAAGGACAGTACACAGTTCATCAGTGGTGAGATAAACAGTGGCTGTGACAAGGGTTCATCAGTTACCTCCTTGTATCTATTCAGGGGGAGCAAGGAGAAGACGGAGAATTTGGCTTAATTGGCAAACCTGGACAGCAGGGTAAAACTGGTGTGCCAGGGCTGCCTGGAAGTCAAGGCTCCTTTGGGCCCAAGGTGAGAATGAGGTCCAGAGTCACTAATTGAGTCAGATTCACTGTGTTGCAAGGGCAGTGTGCACATTTTTTTGCCTCTCAGCTGCATGAGCTGAGAGTGCAAAGTTTTCATAGTAGTCAATGGTCAACAGTCAAGCCCTACACCCCCGCCCAACCACTTTGCTCCGAGGTCCCTGCTGCCGATCTACCCAGTCCCCATTGATTTAAAAAAAAAAAAGAAGAATAACTGGTTCTGCTCTTAGATGCTTGTTTAGGAAGGAAATGCACTTTCAATTTCTGGTGACTAGTAGTTCTCCTGCCTACCTATGTTGAATGTACTTATTGTAAGTCACAAGCGTCTGCTAAATGACTGCAATGTAAGGTAATGTAACATGACATTTATCACTTGAGAATGCCATGCGCAACCTAGTCCTGACATGTACTTGCCTGTGTGTATGTGTGTGTATGTATATATGCTCCAGGGTGAGAGAGGTCTTCCAGGCCAAACTGGGCCTAGAGGGAAGAGAGGCTTCATTGGTGTGATGGGCTTGCCGGGAAAGGAAGGCGACCAGGGAACCAAAGGACAACCAGTGAGTAGTGGTTTAGCAAAAAATAGATATCTCATCACTTGAAATTCCATTATATGACAGCTTCATTGCTTGCACAGTGAGGATGAGGATCACAGTAATGTCCCTGTTTCTCTGTGCGTCAGGGGGATACTGGCGAACAAGGGTTTCCAGGGATTCTGGGTTTGTTCGGACCAAAGGTACGCTCCCATCCACCTTCATTCGCCACCAACATCATGAGCTCATGTCACTAAGACTTATAAGTTGTAAAGTTTCCCAGTCTAAATTCTGAAGCCAGATCTACAATATGGTTCTGATAAAAGCTATTTTCAGCTGTAAATCAGTTGTTGGCTGCTGATGAATCTGGTGTGTTTGTTTAAATCCCTGAATGTCTCGAGGTACAGTATATTTATTGTCTTTGGGAAGAATTAAAATCAAAGTGGTCACATATTACCACAACATGCTCCATGATGACCTCTGCTACTCGCCAACGTATACTGCAACACCATGAGTCTGCTTTACGTATAGCACTGTTTTACTATAAATTGCTGCCAGCTGATGAAATAGTGGGCTTTACTTAAACCTTTGCTCTATAATTTAGAGCCCTGTGATTGCCAGTGTTGGATATCTTCCTACTGTGCTGTTATAGTAGTAGTTGAAGAGGAGTGTGAAGCAGATGAGCCTGGTGTTAGTGTGCAGTAGATGTTCAAATACAGCAGTGCTGATTAAGGACTATTGATATCATTGATTAGAGCAAAATCATCAGAATCAAAGGCATTGAAAAGGACCATTGAAACAACAAATCCCATAGCACAAAATGACTCAACAAGTACTGGGTCAGTTACTGAGATTCCTGGCTTTCAAAACTCACTTTCCACCTACTCACTTGTTGTGATTCCTACTGGTCGCCAATAGAGGTCGATAAAGGTCATAGATCACTTAATGTCCCTTTAAACGTTAAACTTCCCTTGTCCACTGTTGTAAAAACAGGTGTTTGCTTCTTTCTAGGGACCTCCAGGAGACATAGGCCCAGCAGGGATACAGGGACCAAAAGGACCGCGTGGCTTGATGGTAAGATGAAGAACGATGGTAGATGTACAATGCCACGCAGGATTTCAGCCAATGCCAATGCACTGAACTCGGTCCTACAAACTAGTAGTGCTTCATCAATTTCTCCATCGTACCAGTCCTCTGTCACTAACATGTTTCTACTTTCCAGGGTATGGAGGGAGCTATGGGCCCTGTTGGCATCATTGGCCCCAGCGGCCATCCTGTATGTACCTCATATCTCAACCTATCTGCCAAACGTCATGTTACTCCTCTCTCTTTTTTGGCAGTGATGGAGTGATCCTCTCTCTCCTTTCTCTCCATCAGGGACCCCAAGGTGACAAAGGAAGTCGGGGGGAGACGGTGCGTGGCACTGTTTTGATGAATCCGTTTCTGTCTGTAGTGTGAGCACAGAATAGGATACTTAGTATGGAGGGAGCACACCGCTCAGCCTCCTTCACCCACAGCACTTTTCATTTCCTATTGTTCTCTGGTGTTTGTTGTTACACTCACAATGACACTTAGCTGCAGTGGAATACATGTCAGGTTGATAAATGTGGGCTGAATGCTCATCTCGAGCTTTTTAAGAGGTTTATTGGACTCTCAGACACCAGCATAATTCACAAGCTCAGTCTTAATGTGACACAATCCATGTATGGATTTCTAATGTGGAAATGGAGTATTGTAAACTGGCTTAGAAGAAGCAGGGAGGCAATTCAATAACTGTAGTCTAGCAATATAGGTAACGATTGTCCACTGAATCTGCAAGATTCAAGATAGAAGTTATACATGGTAGAACAATATCTGGTCTCCTTTCAATTGTCTGCAAGATACTGTCACACTCTTCCTATTCTGGGATGGTTCAATTTATATTGCTTTCTTTTTCTCTCGTCTCCAACAGGGGTTGCAAGGACCAAAGGTAAGTAATTATTGGTCCCTGTAATTACTCTTCTTAGTCCAGGCTTGTGGTTCTCTCAATTGTAGCGGACATGAATGAACTAATCAATCTTCTATAAAGGTTAAGCTGAACATCATTTGAAGCCTAATGTGGTGGTGCAATTTTTTAGGGGCCGCCAGGTCCTCGTGGACCAGCTGGACCACCAGTAAGTTCTTCATTTTGTCGATGTTACATATAAAAAAAGACACACAATGCAAAATGTCCATCGTTAGTCATGTAGTCTAGTGTTGTAAGATCTGAAGACTCAATACTAGACTACATGACTTGTTGAGATGAGACATTTTGTACAGTGCACCTGTGATATGGAGTGGCAAAAATGTATGTAATGTGTGTCAAGACACATGGTTATATGTGCCTTTCTCTCTTTGGTTTCAGGGGCTTCCTACTTCTGCCCTTGCATTTGTAAGTATGTTTCCCTTTATTTGTCAATTCAGGGTCTTGGGCAGAAAGGGAGAGAATACAGATGAAAGTGAAAATAAGTATGGTGGTTGCAATCCTTGCTGTCTTCCTTGGTAGAAAAAGGAGGCCCTTGGTGCTGCATTTCAAGTCATCATCGATTCCCATGCTGCACTGCGGTCAGAGGTCAGTTTTGAGGGAAACTATACTGGCCTCATGACAAGGAATTGCTGTTGCCTGTCGGTTGGTTGGTTCTATGGTGATATGGAAATAAAGTGCTGCAATTCTGCCTTGCCTATGTCTCATAGAAGTCATGATCATCATTATTATCATCTTCAGTGATTACCCCACATAAATTAGATGAGCTTGATTGATCCCCTGAGGGGAAACTGGGTCATTTCAGAAGAAAGGTGTAGGTTGCTGAACAAAGAGAAGGAACTAAATGGAAAAAAATACTCTACATCAAACTCATGTTTTATAGTCATGCTTTTCTTGTTTATATCTATGTCCAAAGCAGAATTATCAGAATATGGACCTGCCCATGTTGGACCAGGGCACAGAGATCTTCAAGACCCTGCAGCACCTCAGTACCCTGATCCAGAGCCTAAAGAACCCGCTTGGAACCCGTGACAATCCTGCTCGAATCTGCCAAGACCTCCGTGACTGTGAACAGAGGATGCATGATGGTGAGGAGCCTATGTGAAGGAAGACTTTGTAACACGCTCCATATGTTGTTTTTTGCATGCGTTCATGTTGTCCTCGTTAACCAGGAGTCATTCTTCTCTTGAAAGGCACTTACTGGATTGACCCAAACCTTGGCTGCTCTGCAGACACTATTGAGGTGACATGTAACTTCACTGGTGGAGGACAGACTTGCCTGAAACCCATCACAGTTTCCAAGGTTGGGATCACCTCTCACATTTCACTATTTGCCTTAGGTAGACAAAACACCCAGGACCAGTAAAATAAAAAAGCATATTACTTAGATGCAGACAAAACCCACACCTGCCACAGCTTTGGTTAACACGCTCTGCTGACAATGGGTGGATATCAAATCCAAAAATGCAAAGTCGATACTTGTGTCCTTGTGGAGAATGTTCTTGCTAATTTGGAGGGAATACACTTCTCAAGAACGTGAGCACAGAGAACGCATCTTTAGAGTTTGAGATGGGCTGTGTGCTGTTCATTCTCCCATCTGTTTCTGCTCTGTACTACAGACTGTTGCACTGTCTAGATGTAATGTATCATTCTCACAATGAATCTTGGGGCTTCCCATTAATTCTCATCGGCCAAGTCACTATCCGATGCGTCCTTGGCTGGCAAGTCCTCCGTCCTTGCCTTCTTTTGTTTTGGAATCATATTTCATCCATTAGAAATGACATTACGTCAAACACGGACACAAGAACGCACAGGATACACAAGATACAAGTATTAAAAAAGACCCAATGTCAACCCTACCATAGGGGACACACATGATGATACTGAAACAGTGCTGTCTGATATGTCGAAATCATTGTTGCAGTGACTGATAATACCATTGCTCTGTAGCTGGAGTTAGGAGTGGGTCGTATCCAGATGAACTTCATCCACCTTCTGAGCTCTGAGGCAGCGCAGCATATCACCATCCACTGCCTAAACACTCCTGTTTGGGCAATGGGACCCTCCCTGCAGCCTTCAACCAAGTCTGTGAGTTTCAAGGCCTGGACTGGGGAGAGGATCCAGGCAGGAGACCTAATGGAGCCACTCATACCCAGGGATGACTGCTGGGTATGTAATAATACTATAATAGCACGAGTTGATAGCAGAACTTGTTCCACACAAATGACTCAATCCATTGGTCCGAAATTGATACACACACTTTTCTCACATGATACAACCTTGACTTTCAGATCAAAGATGGCCGCTGGCATCAGACCCATTTTGTCTTCCAGACCCAGGACCCTAACTTACTCCCCATAGTGGATGTGTACAACCTGCCTGCCACAGAGCCTGGCTCACACTACCACCTGGAGGTTGGACCAGTGTGCTTCTTATAGGGCCCTGTGGGAGCCTTGAATACTCCTCAAAGGAGTGACTGCATGGGGGGAGGGTGGACAGGGGAGACTGGTGCTTCTCTAGGTTTCCAGAACAGCAGACCCCAATTTCTCTCCACATAATATGCTTGGACTGCAGAAACAGGAGGGGGCGCCAGAGAGGGAAGGCCCATTGGAAATGCAGAGATAACTGAGACATCTGGCACTAATCCGCCGATGGAAAATAATAAGCTTCTTTTTCAGAGACTTGTTTCTGTAATACAAGACCTGGACGCCCAGAAAGGAAGAAAGTAATATGAAAAAGTCTCATTTCTGTCATCTCTCTTGGACCATGTTGTAACATATTCCCTTCACGGTCTGATACCCTATTCCGCAACGTCTTAAAAAGGTTCACAAAAGAGATCTGTACAGAAATATGTAACAAGTACATCTGCAAATGCAATAATTCCTGTTTAATGTTACATCTTTTAAGTATTATTTATACATGTATATGTACTGTATATTGTAATATAAAGTGCAATAGTTATTGTTCCACAGCCTTTCGAAACAATTCAGGCAGATCTCAACTTCATATCACTCATTCAGGTATACAGTGTGCCCCGGACACACAGGCACACTGTCTCCAGGTAAGTCTTTTGAGCCTCTTGCAACTGTCCAATGCTGAGAAACCCGAATAAGAACTGTCGTCACACCGACAACTGCTGTGTGGTACTTTCATATTAAAGTGGGTCTTGTGATACCACAGTGTGAACCGAGAAAAGTGTGTCAAAATGCTACCTCGTATTGCGCCTCTCATCTCGCAACAAAACAAGACGTTACCTGGGATAATCTGGGATGACAGAGGTGACACCTGGTGCTGCAATAGTTGACACTCGTGTGATGAAGTCAGTTCTCAGCAAAGCTATGTGTGTACTTTACTTAAAAAGGGAAGATTGTACAGTATAAATACGAAGAGGCCAAACTCACTAAATTATCTTTTCATGGTAGTATTTTACGACATTTTCAATATTCTTTGTATGAGTCTGAGACAATAAGTTAATTTAGTTTTTTTTTTACTTGTTCAAAATGTAAATGTGTATAATTATGCAACATTTATTATATGCAGTGGATGCTATTTAAATTTTATTTAAATTCCCATGGGCTTTCCAATTCAAAACCAGGCATCAAGTTCATGTTTTCAACAGTTTTTGGTCACTTGGAGCTTTAAAGATTTTATAGTCTATATGTGTTTTTATAATTAAACTGTACTGAACAATCAAACTGTACTGGGACATACGCCCATCCTTTGTTCCTTACTGTTGATAGTGTTCGCCACCGAGAAATGTGCAGCAATGATGGTTGGTTGTGATCTATAAGCTCAGAGTACCTCCCACTACACACGACACTAAACTGCCGTAATACACTACTGGAGTACATCCCGTCTGTGGAGTCCAGTGCTTATCTGTACGGTATTTTATGCTCCTCTAAGAAAGTCTAATGATTCAACACACAATTCAATAAATGTTTGAAACCGAACTTGATGAGCACGCTTTAAATGTTTTCATGAAAATGGAAACCTCATAACCATTTGGAAGAAAACAAGAAAATATAATGCATTTAAACTGCCTACTTCTGCCAGTTCATTCTAGGTTGCTCCTAGCCATTTCCCACCTGGAATCTTCTACTCAACCACTGACACCTAATGTGCTGTCAGTGAAAACATGGAGAAAAATTGCATCTTTGAAGTAATGCCATTCTTCTCACTTCCACTCTCCAGCACAAGGCCACTTTTTAAACACCTCTCCCCAATTCAAGTGTACTGACATCTAAAAGGATTATTTAAACTCCAGTCATGTTCAGTACAAAAACAGAGGCAGACTGAGAGGTTTCAAGCACTGTATTGACAAGACTATGGGAACATCTAGGGTATTATCTTGGGCACATGGCGTGGCGGCCCCCATCGATGGGTAGGTTGACCCCTGTAATGAAGCTGGCAGCGTCGGACGCCAGGAAGGCGATGCTCTGGGCCACCTCCTCCACTTCCCCTGGTCGGCCCAGGGCATGGGTCAGCTTACACCTCTCTATGAACTGGTGGAGAAAAAGATTGAGAGGAGGACAATGAGGGAGGAAAGAAAAACATCAGAATATCTCTCAGTGGCCATTTTCTTAGGTACACCTTTGTAGTACTGGGTAGGACCCCCTTTGCCCCCAAAACATCCTGAATTCTTCGTGGCATGGAGTCAACAAGGTGCTGCAAACATTCCTTAGAGATTCTGGTCCACGTTGACATGATAGCATCTGCTGCAGATTTGTCGGCTGCACATTCAAGCTGCGAATCTCCCGTTCCACCACATCCCAAAGGTGCTCTACTGGATTGAGATCTGGTGACTGTGGAGGCCATTGGACTACACTGAGCTCATTGTCATGTTCGTGGAAGCAGCTTGAGATGATTTGGGACATGGCGCGTTATCCTGCTGGAAGTAGCCATTAGAAGATAGGTAGATGGTAGCCGTGACCATAAAGGGATACACACGGTCAGCAACAATACTGCTGTGGCATTTAAACGATGCTCAATTGGTATTAAGGGGGCTATTGTGCGCCAAGAAAACATCCCCCATACCATTACACCAGCAGCCTGAACTGTTGACACAAGACAGGATGGATCCATGGATTCATGTTGTTTACGCCAAATTCTGACCCTAGTGTTATTGTGCTCATCACATCCCTGGGTGTGACGGACTTCAACATGGTGTCCAACACTTCCGTACAGAACCTCAAATGGACGTAATCCCTCACAAAAAGACAACATACAGTGGTGAGAAGATGCGATACCTGAGCATACTGCTCCTCGTCCAGCCCTGCTCTCTTGTGGACATCTGTGATGATCACACCAGGGCTGATGAGATAAAGTCAACAAAGTAAGATACAGCACATGAGAAACAAAAACAATCAATTCTCCTGATTTTTTCTGTGTAATCTAATGGTGTGTTCACTAAGGCATGAATAGACAAGAACGAGTCAATGAATTAATAATATGTACACAATAAAATATGAATTACACTTACCAGACGGAGTTCACTCTGACTTGCTTTGGTGCCAGTTCTGAAATAAAAAGCAGGCGTATGATATCCTACACTCTGATGCACCATTATGAACTTAAAAATTTGAAGGAGAAAATGGTTCACTCACCAAGTGCTACACAGCATGTAAACTGGTCAATGGCAGACTTTGACATGCAGTAGGCCAGGACACCAGGGAACTATGGAAAGAGAAAAAAGATGCATCAAGTGCTTCATAAAGTAACCAAGATCTATGGAGGGTGGGGGTGGAGTACACACGGCCATGATAATACCCACTGATCTTTGTCCATTGACACTGGAGACATTGACGATGGAGCCTTTGGTCTTAATCAGATGGGGCACACAAAGTTGAGTCAGATGATACACAGATCTGGAATATGGAACCATAAAGACGGTAACAAGGCACTGGAAATATACAACATATAGATATACACTCGCCAGTATTGGACTCTGGAGCAGTGGAAACACGTTCCCTGGAGGGATGAATCACGCTTCACCATCTGGATGGATGAACCAATCTGGGCTTGGCGGCTGCCAGGAGAACGCTACCTGCCCGAATGCATAGCGCCAACTATAAAGTTTGGTGGGGGAGGAATAACGGTCTGGGGCTGTTTTTCATGATCTGGGCCCCTTAGTTCCAGCGATGGGAAATCTTAACGCTACAGCATACAGTGACATGGCCTTGAACTTGACTGGCCTGCACAGAGCCCCGACCCCAACCCCATCCGACACCTTTGGGACGAACTGGAACGCAGACTCATCGGTCAACTTCAGCGCCCCGACCTCACTAATGCTCCTGTGGCTGAATGGAAGCAAATCCCAGCAGCAACGTTCCAACATCTAGTGGAAAGCATTATAGCAGCAAAGGGGAGAACGACTCCATATTAACGCCCATGATTTTGGGATGAGATGTTGGACGAGCAGGTGTCCACATACTTTTCGCCATGTAATGTACGATTAACAACTTTGGTTTTCTATACATTTCTGCAGCCCATGCCTGTTTTACTCTTTTCCTTGCCCAAGGCCCCTTTGTTTGTATGTCCCACTGAAATATCTAACACCCTGTTCCCATCCCATATCCCATATAAGTGTATCTGCATTACATACACTGAGCACTGTCTATGATGTTAAGATTCTGGTCTTTGAAACCGTACCTGACGTTGACGTTCATGACCTTATCATACTGAGCCAGGTCTGTTGTCTCAATGCTCCCCAGGGCTAGGATCCCAGCGCTGTTGACCAGGACGTCCAGCCTGCCGAAGTGAGCGATAGTCTGCTCCACTGTCTTCTTCACCGCTTCCTCGTTAGTGAGGTCTCCGGGGACAAGCAAGGGCTGGACAATCGAACAGTATTATGTTTCATTAAACAGCCACATCGCAGCCATGTTGTTCACATATATCACAACCTGCAATACCAAACCACTGTGTGCAGTGTTTTTTATGAATTCAACACATTACACGATTGCTTTGAAGGCAGTAATAATATGATAACTAAGAATTTGTATATGTATTTATATACATAATTGTTTATGTATTGACATGTATATATCCTACATACATATGGTACAGAAATATATGACTTGGAATATATTTAAGTATTTTATCCCGAAATATATTACCCAAGAGTATAATTTAAGGATACTTACATTTTGAAAAAGCTTGCTAGCATCTATGATTCATCAATATATTGACTTGTATTGACTATATGGCTTTATATGGCTATGCATGTTTTGACGTATGGACACACTTTGCATCGATGGGGGATGAAGCCAAACTCCATTCACATCTGTCAACTTAACTTGGTTGAAATAAAGTCCTGCTTGGTGGACTATATGTATACGAATCAAGAGTGAGTTGAAGAGTGGCTCCTATTGAATCGGAAAAGGTCCTGGGTCACAGTTTATTTCGGTAAACAGGGCAACACTAAACTACCGGATTTTAAAGGGAGTTTGGTCTCTTCTCTGCACAAAGAGATGTGTCGGCGTTAGTAGGGTGCATTTCATCTTTTGCCGGTGCCATGTATACGTTCTGCTGGATTCATTCTTCCTTAGCTACTTCGTGTCAACATGAAAGCTGTAAGCTTTGGTGCTCGTACCTCGGCTGCCCCACACTCCGTGCACTCTTTGGCCACTTTGACGAGGTTTTCCACGTCTCGTCCGTTCAGAGCCAGCAGGGCACCGAGTTTGGCGAACAGGATGCTGGTCCCTGCCCCGATGCCAGAGCTCGCGCCTGTGATCAGCGCCACTTTGCCTTTCAAGGAAGACACCTAAAAGATGTAAGTTGTAAGATGTAAATAAAGAGCGGATACACCGTGATGATGAAAGGTCTCAGCTGCAGTTTCACTTTTGACAGCCAAGAAAGCAACGAGCCAATTTGAAATGTAACTGTTAAACCACATGCACGTGAAGAAAATCATCTTACTTTGAAAGCGTCGTTAGTGGCCATAACCTGTCAAGTAAATCTTCTCCTTTGGAGCTGGTTATACAGTAAAGAAAAATTGAACTCGTGTGACAGCTGATTTCGTCCACAAGTGATGACGCACTCGGTGACACATCAGGGAGCGACTGAACTGTAGTTTAAACAGTCAATATTTGCTTTCAGAGATGTTTGGAGACTGTGTTCAGTTACTATGCTACACACACACACCGGGAACAAACTTCCAGGAGACCATAGACTGACCATTTTGAAAACTAAACTGAAAAATGAAAACATGATTATATTCCTTTTTATTCTTCATGCTTTTACTGTTTTATTTGCTTTATCTTTTTCTGAATTTATGTGACGCATTTTAAATTGCCTTTACACATGGAAGGTGCTATACAAATAAACATGCCATATAGAAACTGTATTTTAATGACATGCTCCGACAACAGAATAGCAAACAATTATAAAACCTTTATTGAGTACAAAACACTGACACTCTTTATTAAAAAAAAAACAAAAAAACATCAAGCTAATTGAAGTAAATAAATCAGTGAGGTTGAGTAAATTAAACAAATTACGGCAAGTGAGGGAAATCAGTTTGAACCTTGCTGAAGGAGTGAAATTGAGCACACCCTTAAATAAACGTGAACATTTTTATTTTTGAGCATGTTGAATAATTTGTTTGCACGATTATAAATTTTGCACATAAAACAATGAAAATAAGGGCATGACTTAACCAAAACGAGTACAGTACCATCTTGATATAGTAAATTGTGGCCTCAAAATATATATATGTATTCTCCTGTGCCACTCCTGGGTAAATTTCCTGTGAAAAATAAAGGCAGAAATGTGTTCTTTTATCGATAAAAGATATCGATGTTGTTTTAACCCTTTACACATGAGGATGAATAGGAGAAGCATAACCTACATCCTTTCCTTTCAAATGATGATAAACAGACTACATCCTCCTACTGCTCCACAAGTTCTACCAAGACTTGATCAGGTCCATTTGGACTTAACTCTGCAAAGGTACGTGTTGGCTGATTGTGAATATCAGAGTCCATGTCAGAGTGTTTCAGACATCAGCAAGTGAATAGTGGGTCGTCTATCCAGCAAAAGGGTTAGCATGAAGTGTCACATCCTTTATCCGACTTTCAGTCGTAGGTCGGAATGTCTTCTCGTTGACGGGGAGTTTCTCCAGTTCATCCAGGGTCTCCAAGCCATCTATAATCCTACATGTTAAAGAAAGGGTCATATCAGTTCACTATCTCTTGACTGAGGTCACACAGGGGTTAATACACTTAATTATTAGAGTTAATAACTTTTGGGAACAGGGTGGGTTGAGTTAATAACAATACAATAACTAACTAATAACAACATAGTAATGCATTCCTCTGCTTCGATTCGCTCTCTGACCAGCTGTCCAGAGAGCTGAAACCAAATTGCAGACTGGCATTTTTCTGACACACACTCGTACACATACACATTTACTGGTATTGCTTCCGTACTTTCCAAACACTGTGTACTTCATATCCAGATGTGGCTGCTTGGCATATGTGAAGAAAAATTGGGAGCCATTTGTGTTGGGGCCATTGTTTGCCATGGAGACCACTCCTCGTACATTATGCTGAAAAAAAAAAATAAGAGAAAGAATAAGAACACAAAAGGGAAACTCTGACAATGTTCAACACTAGATCGAGGAGGTACTCACTTTCAAGTGTTCACTGAACTCATCTTCGAAACTGCGACCCCATATACTCGTTCCTCCTTTACCAGTGCCTAGAGAATGCAACCAAGTGAAGGAAACAAACAGGAGTCGAGGGCATGAATTGAGCGACACAGTGCTAGAGTTCAAGTCTTGACCAAATGCGACCAGAAGCTCCACATACCTGTCGGGTCTCCAGTTTGAACCATGAAGCCTTTAATGTTTCGATGGAAGATGCAACCATTGTAAAAACCACTGGCACACAAGGCAAGAAAGTTCTATCGATAAAAAACAGACATGTTAGGATGTACCAGCATTTCATTAAGGATGATATGTCAAAATCTCTGTTGAGGCCCCACTGCTATAGTTTCTATATCTTGCTGCTAGAGATAATTATCACACAGGGTGTCTGCGTGTTTAATCATGTAACGTTTAAGACTTTTAAATACTAGTTAAAATTATATACAAGCCTAAGGCCATTTTCGTAATTGAAATAAACGTATAAATGAAAACAACTGTAACCCTTTTAGAAGATAGGTCTCCATGACTGGGCTGGTTTCTCATCGAAAAACAGGGAACCTTGAATAAACTGCAATCTAAGGCTTAAAATGCTATATTTAACTATATTCAAAAGCTTTAAGATTAGATAATACAATTTTTCAACCATTTTAGGACTTTTTCAGGACTTATTTTTGCAGACATCATGTCACACGCAGTGAATGCCCTCCTTCTGCCCAGTTGACGTTAACTCACCTCGCAGGATTTCGGCGTGCGTTCACAGAACAACTCTATTTTAATGTCTCCAAGATCTGTGTGAAGAGTAACAGCCTGCAAAGAGTCCAGAAACGATCTTATTAACTGTAAACTACAGCCAAGAGACTCACAGTGACACATTCATTCACTGTTAGCTTCACAACCTGACGTTACCTGGAACGTCTAGCTAACATAATAAAATGATAGTTACCCAAGGGAAGCTAGCTGATTGGCTCCTAGCTATGTCAGTCCGTTAAAAACATATTTCTTAACTTCTTTAGCTGTTCATTCACTTCTAATTTATACAAAAATGTATACAGACAATTAAGTTACGTTACCATTTTCCAATCGGCGCGTCTGTGGCTGTGTGTCAAAGAAACAAGTCCGTCAAGGTACAGTTACCCAGCGCTACAGGGTTCCGATGTAGAACGTTTTAAAGTAATTTGGAATTTAATACAAACAAAATAAAGTTAGTCGGAATATACTTTGGTCACTCTTTTACTGTACAGACCATAGGGCTATTTTTAATATAATCATGGTCCTGTATGGCTCAAGTGCACAAGGGAGCCCTTCAAGCACTCTTTGTGCCAACAGCTATCCGGCTGTACAACGCTGCTTCCAACGTCAACCTGCTGCTCCCCCCACCACACACACACACCTACACCCGGACCTACTCAGAACTGCCCTTGCCCCCTACATACACGCACATACACCCCTACCTGTATTGCTACCACCTTGTATATTTCTTGTATATTGTTTGGATTTTTTTTATACAACCTTTATCCTTGTTTATTGTATAGTGATGTGTGCCTCTCTCTTGCTTTGTACTGCTGCATAAATGCAATTTCCCCTCGGGGACAATAAAGAGCCATCTATCTATCTACACTATATGGCCAAAAGTCAGTGGACACCCCTACTAATTGGTGGAGTGTGGAGTGGTGTGGAGGAACTCGAATGGCCTGCACAGAGCCTTGACCTCAACCCCACTGAACACCTTTGGGAGGAAGTAGGAACGCCGATTGCGAGCCAGGCCTTCTCGTCCAACATCACTGCCTGACCTCACTAATGCTCTTTTGGCTGAATGGGCACAAATTCCCACAGACACACTCCAAAAGCTTGTGGAAAGCCTTCCCAGAAGAGTGGCGGCTGTTATCGCCGCAAAGGGGGGGCCAACTCCATATTAATGCCGATGGTTTTAGAATGGGATGTCCAGCAAGCTCATATAGGTGTGATGGTCAGGTGTCCACTGACATTTGGCCATATAGTCTATCTATCTATCTATCTAGGGTTAGGGGTTGCATTCCCACTGGGGTCACCCTTACTAAAAACATATGCTCTCATGGTATTGTAAGATGTTTCGCATACAAGCTTAAACCAAATGGCAGATGTTACTTGGGGTAGCAGCTAGGTTGTGGCCTAGTGATTAGACTATCCCTGGACTGTAACTGGAAGATCCTAGGTTCAATCCCTGCAACAACCAATGTTGTCTCTATCAACTACCTTGTGTCCAAGTGTCCTTGGGTAAGATGCTAAACCCCTACCTGCTCACTCGGGATAAGAGCATCATCTAAATTAATGCTAAACTGTGTTATTATCAGCATGAAATCACAATATATAAGATTGTGATTCTATAGTACCTGGGCAGTCAGGAGAGACTCTGTATCCACCATACTGAGAAAATAGTTATACAACAGAGAACTGACTCCTCCACGATACCCAGACACCTACTCAAAAGAGACCGGACACATATGGTCGTAATCAAGTTTATTATTTTGCACCTCTAAGCAAGGGTGGACAGGGGAGGATAGGACATGTTCAAACAGATCGCTTGCTGTCACCTCATTCATGTCATCTAAACAAAATACTGGTGCACTGGTGATCCCTTCCCCTCCCCCTCCCCAATAAAATGCTGAAATACATTTTTGGCAAACCAACACTGAATCTAACTGATGTGGTACATCAACTCGGATAGGAAATGGGTTGGGAAGGCTTTCAATACCTCAGAACACGGTGCTCAAAATAGTGACTTGGGGAGGACAAAGAACAAAGAGGGAGATCGAAGGTTAGGTCTCTCACTCTCACACACACGCGCACACACACACACACACACACAGAAGATACAACACTTTTGAAACAATACAGCTCAATTAATACATATTGGTCACAAATGAAAACATAAAATCAAGATGGTTTCTTCAAATATGCTTATTTCAAACCAGCAATCAATATTAAATACATCAATAAAACTAGAAAATAATGTATAGAAATGCATATAAAAATGTGTTATCACAACTGTTTAAATTAAAAAAAAAAAAAGTGTAAAAAATAGGCAATTAAAGAAAAACAAACTGAAAAAAGCGAATAGTGCTAGCTGTTTCCTGAGAAGGTTTTTGTATACTGTAATGATACCAATCGCTGTCAAAAATGAAATCAAACAGGTCAAAAATGAGAAAAGTGAAAGCAGTCTTCAATTAAATTATTTCAACTATGGCTCCCTTTTACTACTCGTGGACATAACAGCAGAGAGACAACACTTTTCCAAACAATAATGCCTCTAACAACTTGAAATTAAGATGATCAAAACCATAAAAAATGAACTATTTACTGATACCACTCACTAGCACCCTGCACACTAGCTGTGTTTTTATTTATTTTTTCCATTAAATCATTCACTTGCAGTGTATAGGGCATACGCCAAAAAAACAAACTCCACATTGAACAGGTTTTCTGTCAGTCTTATTGGTTACAATGATCGTAGTTGATTGTCTTAATCTGTGGTGTATTGCTGAGGTGTTTCATTCGAGCAACCGATGCTTCCATTGGGACTTCTTTGCTTAACCAGAGGACCAATATGTATTTTTCTTGCAATCAACAGTTCTTAACATCAGAGTTAATCTGATCGAGTATCATTTTTGCATTCAATGTGTGTGCAGGCAAGTTCTAGTGCTGTTTGAACCAACGAAGCAAACGCCTGGCTCGAACAAGTACTTGAGCAAGTAAATTGTACATCTTGTGTTAGTAGTTGACACATGCATCACCCGGTGGCTAAAAAATGATGCAAAGGCTCAAATTTCCTGCTCCACAAAATCAACAAATAACAGAGTGAATACAGAGTGAATATCTTTCATTTGGTCGATCGGTTGAAACATCCCCAATAATAGGAAAACATACAAGTTGTGAATCATTTTTTGCATTTACTAAAATGTAACTAGCAGAGGAGGTACTGTAGTGCAGAAAGCAAAAAAAACCATCTAATATACTTAACTTCAAATTCTATTACTTTAGTAAAATGAATGTGAAAAAACAGAATGCCCATGCACTTGAGAAAACTATATGACTATTTACTTTTACATAGTTTAAATAAAGGCCATATTGCACAATATAACATTTAGTGAAACATGTTGCTAAAATAAATGTACATAGCTTAATTTTAGCCTCTATTCCTATGTATTTCAGCTGTTATATTGCTACTCTCCAAGTCGTAGTTGTACTGCCACAGTTAGGTTCATTAAAACACAAACTGCAACGTATGGGTCCCGGGATGAGCACAGGCTCCTCTTATGCACGTTCTTCTGCTGCGTCAGAGCCATGCACTGACCTTGCATCCAGGAGTCCACATTTTTTAGCATTGTGCTTACGGTGTCAAAACAAAAGTACCAACAAGCCACTCAAAGCCACTCAGCCAAAAAAGTATTAAACTTTATTCTGCAAATGAATGAATTTTGAGGCCAGAGGCAATGAATAAGCATTCATGTGAGGATCAAATATTTGGTAGTGATTAACGGTTTAAGTTGAGCTGATCACTAAGGTGACTGTATGCAGCACAGAAAACTACAATTAAATGGACTAGTGCAACTGCAATAATTCCAACAGTAATTTAAGTTCAAATTGCAATTAGATGTTTGCAAGTTTGTTCATTTTTACTAATGGTTGAGAAATCACTGACTATAATCAAACCCATAATACTCATACCCTTCTCATTTCTGCCCAGACTGTGCAGCTGCCAGTAGTGCACAAATACACTGGTTCAATTGGTCTGATCCAGAGTTAAAGACCAGGTTAAAGAGAGTTAAAAGTCTTAAAAACACACTCATTTTAACCTAAATCACAAAGTGGGGCTGCAACATAGAAGAGCGTCCCATCCACTGTAATTGAGACACCATAGATTCACTCTACTTGCCCAAATTAGTTCCTGATCTCTGGTACTAGTGGGAAATCATCTCGGCACAGGAAGTGATGAAACAAAACTTGAAGAGCGAAATACAAAACAAACAGCGGAAGTTACCGGTGCCATTTGGGGCTGCCACCATGTAGTCGTCTAGTGCAGCTTTAAGGACAGTTGTTTATCTCTGTCCACTGGCATGATCAAGAGGGCTATTGTTTTGAGCGTGACTGTGTTTTGAACACGACTGATGCTACAGTAAAAATAACAAAAACAATCCCCGACATCAAGGAGAGTGAATTTAAGATAAGGCAAATTTACATCACAGCAGTTCTTGTGTTCTTTGAAAGTGACGTGAAACCCATGGCTTATTTTTCAAAAACTACACATGCACACACGCCTCCCCACCTTTCCTGCCAGTGACAGATCCACTGACCAATCAACCTGTAGCAATTCATTTTTTTCCCCTAAAAAGTGTTATGTAGTTTGTTCATATAAGCATATGGAGTTTCAGAAATGGCCATTTTGAGCCTTATTGCATTGTCCTATCATTTATAGGTCAGAAAAAAATACTTGCATTTTGTTCGAGAGTTAAATTACATGTCCACTCCACCTAAGTCAGTCTAATAAGCAGCAACTGGGATGTTTCTAGGTAAAAGGTGTCTGTAACGTCAGTGCACAAGCAAACAGCATCTACATGGAACATTCCCCAATATTTTGACTCATGAAGAATAACTGAGAATAACTGCCCCACCAAAGCAGACATATCCATCCTATTCATCCCACTGTATTGTTCATGACCTCATGCTACGATAATGAACTCAAGACCAGGTTCTTGAAAAAAAAAAAAATCTTTCTACCATTCTTTTACTTGCCATTTGTGCATAGTGGCTCTCAATCATGGCACAAAAGGAGAGAGTGTCAACTTTCTAATACCTACGTCATAACTTCATATGAAGGGTAATCTACCGATGTACTGTACTAGGTAAGCATGTATGTCTGAATGGGATAACACAGCCACACTGACTCATCTCATTCAAATATCACCTCTTTCTTTACAAAAACATTTTCCAAATTATTTGTTTTGTTCTGTGCAATTCATTAGAAAACAAATTTTAAAAAGTGAATGCAGTATGACCATTTAACAGATTTAGCTCAAATCCCATTGAAGAGAATACTGGCTGGTAGGGTTGGGTATTATTAGGGTTTTATTGATACCATTATCGATACTTCTCATCGATACTCCACTGATGTAATGTAGTGTGACTGTAAGGTAATGATCCTGTGTAATACTTGTCCACCCATCACTAGTTACTGCTACCTTTGATCAATTTGTGATAGATGTTTTTCTTTTCGACTTCATACCAAGCAGACATGAGGTTGTTTGCTAATGGAAAGGGGGGAGGTAATTGGGGTTGAGGGCCATGGCCATCTTCCTATAGTAGAAAAATATTAACAACCAGAATTAGGTTTTATACACAATTAGTTCTCTATGGTTGGGGGCAACAACAAAAAAAAGTTTAATTGCAAAATAAATCAGCCACTATTTTGAAAATGTGACTCTCACTCCTACAAAATGATTGCTGGCATCATTGTATAATTTACTATGGATTATTATTGTTACTAACTTAAGATCATTGATTCAAACAGTAACACATCTGATGGTATAATCAGTTCTATTTTCAAATATTGAGTAGTGAATATAATATTGTGTATATACATTGTTTCCCCCCAAAAGGGATAGGCTTATAGTGTTTTACAATAAAACCCTTTACGAAGGCTTAAACCTGTTGTAAAGAGATTGGGAGTTTGATACAACCATGCTACCACAGCAGCAAGCGATGACTAACTTGACTAGTATCTATGGATAAAAATCAAGAGTGATGCTAGGCTAGAAGTCGCCTTGCTATTTCATCTTTTTTCCTATGTTCACAATATTGCACTTGTTTATGTTGATAAAGCACATTGCCTTTCCTAGACAATGACGAGCCGGTCTCACACTTTTGAACACTTTAACCTCTCCATCGCGACTTAAATGCACAGAACGTAAATGGACAATGTCAACTGCTGGAAAGCGCCATCACACTGGACTATAACATGGAAATCCCTCAGACGTGATTTGAGAATGAATTAAAATGAATTAGACAGTTAAGACCCGATAGCAGTACCATCAGTATTTTGATTCCAAACAACCAGGAACTGGTACCTAATTGGCACCAGTTCTCGATACCCAACCCTACTGGCCGTGCACTGCAACAGGAATATTGCCTACTTCAACCAGCCGCGTGAGACTGGCGGCTTTGTTCCTGTGGCCGGGCGCAGTGTGTTAGCAGCGGTTGTAATGCACAACCCACAATCTGCTCAGGCCTGCTCCTTGTCAACCTTCCACAACTGTTCCTTGACTTCGGTGGGCAGGGTGTTGAAGAGGTCCTCCTCCACCACGAGACCGGTTCTCTTCAGCTGCCTGCACTCGCCTAGCTCCACGGGGAGACACTCCAGGCGGTTGCCCCTCAGCTCTAGCTGGGTCAGCCCGGTCAGCTCTCCAAAGCGCGAGGGCAGAGACTGCAGGCAATTGTTCCCCAGGTTCAGAGTGCGAAGCTTCTTGCACTGGAACAGCTCATTGGGCAGGGTCTCAATCTTTATTTGGGGAGGAGAGACATGAAGATTCTCAGCTTCAAAACATTGCAGCACCAAACAAATTGTTGTAAATAAAACACAAACGATTCAATCTCAAATGTACAAGCAACTAGAAACATCAGAAAAGACATAGGCTTAGAAATTACAGTAGGCTTATTGGCCCAATCCGCCTTCTATAACAGAAAATGGTGTATATAAAAGTACTCACCCTGTTGGCTGTCACTGCCAGGTACTGGAGATTCTGGAGGAAGCCAATGTCTGTTGGGATATATGTTAGGTTGTTATGGCTCAGGTCCAGGAAGCGCAGTTTGCGGCAGTAGAACAACTGGCTGGGGATCTTTTCAATCTTGTTCCTGTTCAGGTACAACTTCTCCAGGTTGGTCAGTGTGCCGATCTGGATGGGAATGTAGGCGATTTGGTTGTACCAGAGCTTAAGGCAGACCAGTCGGTGAAGGTGTTGGAAGCTGATGATCTCCTCAATGGTCTTCAGGTTGTTATCCTTCAGATCAATCTCTTGCAGGTTGTGCAAGCTGAAGATTGAGTGCGGGATGCGTTCTAGATCACAGCGAATGAGCTCCAGTTCGGTCATGTTTACCATCTTCTTCAGGCTGTTGAGCACCATCAGCTTGGTGCCTTCGTTATTGATGGAGAGCTTCTGGAGATGCATGCCTACGTCAGTCACCACCTGAGGTAGCTTGGTGAGATTGCTCTTCAGACGAAGAACTTTGAGCCTCTTGAGCTCCCGGAGCCCATCAATGACAATGTAGCGGTTGTTTTCTGCACTGAGGTTCCCTGTCAGGTGGAGCTCGCTCAAGTTTTTCAAGCTGTAGATCCACAAAGGAATCTCTTTGATGTCAGTGAACTTTATATGCAGAGACTTCAAGTTCTCACGCAAAAAAGCCAATGCTGGAGCTTCAATTTTGGCTGGTGTGTGGTAGAGCCACATCTCTCGCAGGTTGACCAACTGGGCAATGATGGGAGGGATGGTGATATCGGGGATGAGCTCCAGTTTAAGGACCTCCAGTTCCATCAGGTCGAAGACTGTGTCCGGGATGCCGCTCAACATGAAGAGGTGCAGCTCCAGCTTCTCCTGGGAGTTCTTGGTAATCCTCTGCCTTAGTTTGTCCAGTGTCCACTCATTGTTGAGGTTGAGCTGCCTCAGCTTATTCTCGCTTACCTCTGAGAGGAACACAGCAAACCGTTTAGAGTACAGAGGGTCGTATTGATCTATCATGTGCAACATGAATGCAAAGTCATTTTTCACGTCGGGTATGTCGCTGTAGCTGCTCTCTTCCCGTATTGACTCAAAGGAATACTTCTTTAGAGAGCGTCGCAGCATCCAGCAAAGGGTGTACATGCAGATCAACCCATACACTACTACTAAGCTAATGTAAAAGCAGGCCAAGATTTTAAAAAGTGTCGCCAATGGATGAGCACAGCGGTACATGCTGTAACCTGTAAGACTCTCTATGTCTACGCTACAGTCAACACTGAATTGAATATTGTGCACATAATACCCTGTGTAGCAGATTATCAAAATAAATTTGATGACTTTGATGATAGTCTGGCGGATGTAGAGTCTGTACACAATGTCTCCTTCTTCCACATGTATGCGGAACTTTTTCACTTTTTCAAACAGAGCTTTTGCCTGTTCACCCTCTTTCTTGTCCAGAACCCCCGTTTCAGTTCTGTCTACAATGCCCTGCTCAAGGCGTGACTTTGTCCTTTGGAGCATAGGAACACTAGCTTCAACATCCTCGCTGATAACAGACGCCTTGTGGTCCATTGAGCCATTCATTTTCATGGGTTTTGGATCACTCTCCTCCACCACTGTCTCAGACAGTGCCCTGGTGGTCCAGGGGGAGTCGAAGCATTTGAGCAGAATGGACACAAAGTGCTCTAGTTTAGAACTAGTCCGAGGGAACTTGAACCAAAAGTTGCTGCAGGCTAGGAAAATGAGGGTGTGGAGTAACACTAGGTAGGGGAAGTACTTGGCAAACCAGTGCAGTCTATTCTCATAGCACACAGCATCCACATAGTTGTACTGGTGCCGGTCCAGGTCATACTGGATCCCTTTGGGCTCCAGGACCAGCGGAGCTGAAAGGGTGGCGTTGAAGTACCTCTTGCAGGTCTGATTCACCACCCATTTGCAAGGCAAGCAGATCATCTTGTCCTGGGTGACCTGCAGCGTCCCCCCAAACACAGAGATCATAAGCATAACAATGGAGATGTAGTCCGTGAACACATCCCACCATGGCTTCAGGATGCGGTATGCAGGCTGTGTGTCTACAAAGTACCGCAACTCAGTGATGGGGATCATGGTTTACCTAGGAAGAAAGAGAGGAGGACATAATCATTATCAAGTAGAGTGATATACTGAATCATAGAGCCTGATTAAAACCCAACCACAACATAACTCTGGCATTCAATAAAATTAATAGGAACACCTTACACTGTTATGCCTCATCAATCTGTGATGGTCAATGCATTCCAGGAGTTATTTTGTGATGAGTTGTAAGTTAACTTTTTATTGTATTGACTATCCCCCAACCAGCAATAACCATAGCGATAGCATGTGCCAAGTTTTTCCAGTTGAGAAAAATCAAGTCGCTGCCCTTAATCAAAACAAACCACATAAAGAAATTGAGAGAATTCAAAGAACACTGCCAATTGCCAGTTGTTACGCAGCCCTCATTTCTGAACACAAGGCCTACAATGCCATACCCAACATAAACTGGTTATTTCTCTTGAACCTCTTTAAAGGTTCAAGAGCTAAATATATAATCATGGTCACTCCTAAAAGGTAACAGTGTTCAAGTGTTGTAGGGTTGATTTTTTCGTCAATGGTTGAAGAGCCTTTTTACGAGCACTGTAGCCTGCTACAAATCAATACTATAATGCTAGCTAACAAGGTCATGCATCAGAACATTTCAGATGGTTCATTTGAAGGCTGCCTCCCACTAGTTGTTGTGACACAGAATTTGCTGATAGACTTCATAGGGTGGGCTACCTTGTTATTGATTTTACCATTGTTGAACAGGTACAATTAATCTTGCTCCGACGGGGTGTCGGTATTGGACAGTGTTCTTATTGTCATGGCAAACAAGCCATCCATAAAAAAACAAAGTCAATTCATGTGCATTATAATGAAGTCCTTTCACAAATTACTAGGTGAAAAGGTGAAGAATTAATGGATGGCCCATCTAGAAAATCAGATATCACATAAACAATGAGATAGCCGGCCTAAGAACGGATGTGGGCTCAAAATAAATAAACAACACAAAACGAAATCAATAAAAAAACCAGAACAATTGTTGCCTTCCAAAGCAAATCATTTGAGAAAGCCTATGAGAAAGGCTTAAACTCAGATTTTCAGTGAGATAGCCTAGTTAGGGATAAATGTTGTATACATCCAGCCTACTATCTACACTTGGCACACAGGCGGCATGATACAGTAGATTTACTACCCAAAGCCCATAATATAAACAAATCAAAAGTAGACATGAATAAGATCATTCCATCAGTGTATATGGGTAGTTCAAAGTTTTCCTATTGCACTTCAATATCTACTTACAAATCAGGAGTAAAGCACAACAAGTCTCCACACATAAACTGCAGTCATGGTATACACTACTCCTTCGCTGCTCATGTCCATCAGCTCAATAACACCCTTCAACATCAACACCCAGCCGTGTGAGACTGTGCCACACCCCAGCATGTAAGCTATAGAAGTCACTCTTCTAAAGAAGATGTTCCGTTTTGGCTTGTTCAGCCCAAACAACACAGCGGCCAGAGGAGCCACCTTGCTCCCTTGCTCTCTATTCTTAGCCATTTCCTTTAATAATACCCAGAGTATTGTCTGTGGGGGCCTTGAGAAGCACCTCCCTTGACCTTCAGGAGGAGATCCTGTTTACCTTACAGGAGTTGCTGTCTCCAGCCACCGTTTCTCTGGAATAATCTACCGTCAACTTTTGGACCTCCAACCAAGAGCCAGTCTCTCTCTCTCTCTCTCTCTCTCTCTCTTTCTCTCTCTCTCTCTCTCTCTCACACACACACAATTAGACTCGAAAGTTGGCATTCATCACAACTGACTTTTTCCTGTGGAGGTGAGGAGACTGACGCCTATCTGACCCTTGGCCTACTAGACATATTTGAACTATCCTAACTTCAGAGCAATTTTCGCACACATTAGCAATTGTTCCAATGTCTACTCTTTGGTCAGGTTGGATAGATTATCTAGTTTTAGCTCACCAGTTTGGAGGTGTTATCTATGTTCCAGTGCCTGATGCTGTCCTTGGTGGACAATCCACTCTCTGTGGATCCAGAAAACTTCATGGGCCCTTGCCTCTCTCATCGCCATGGGACTGAAAAGGAGATCTGAAAAAGACATAGGGAAATTAAAATCTGGTTCAAGCGGGTTTGGGGCATGCTTGGTGGTGACAGTCAAGTGCGCCTAGGCTACGGGGATAGCCAATGAAAGCACATTGTTGTGAAACAAGAGTCAATCTCTTTGTGTACTTACTAAACTTAAGCCACAGTTGTGTTTTGAAATTCAGTGTGTGACGATGAACGAAAAGAAAAACTGCTTTATCTTACTCAGCAATTGGCGATTGAGATTGGCGATATTCTTGTGGTGTCATACACATAAGTTAGCAGGCTGTGCTGACTATCACTCAGACACCGCTAGGTAACGTTAGCTTGGGGCGTCTTTGTCAACTGGCTAGGTAAATGAGCTATCTTCTAAGCTAATATTTACCAAAAGTTACCTGCTGCTAGCTGACGCTGACTGACATTTGCCCTATGGTTATTTTGAGGGCATATTATTCTCGTTTACAATAATAAAACATATTGGTATATGCTAGCAGGTTGACAGCTAGTTAGCAGCACCGACCACAAACAAGACCAATTGTTTGCTAATACGTTAGCCAACCAAGCTAGGCTGGCGCTAGCTACATGTTAGCAGCCGCCGGGTTTCCCAGTCCTCTGAAGTTTCCCCGCCGGCAAATGTTGATTAGTATCACAAGGACACGCAGTATTAATAAAATAGCCAAATCGTCCAACTTACTACGTTACGTTACCTGCGATCAAATCCGACGCTACGCCAATATCAGCAGTTGCTAACAATTGTTGTTTGCTGTAGCTAGCAGCTGAGCTGGCTGCTAGCTGATGTTGACGACTTTCCAGCTAGTTCTCCCCTTTCACCGCCAGGTCTGTTGGTGGCGGTGCGCCTCGCTTAACCAACGCAGAGGAAGAACTACCCTCTTCTACATGTAAGGGAAACAGAAGTGCTGGAAACAAAATTGAGAGAAACTGGCGAGCAAGAGTTTATTTTGAAGAAGATTTTGAATTTAATTTTCCCAACGGTTCACGCTGTAGGAGAGTTTATCAAAGAAACAGGTCTGATGTTTAGATAATCCACACTCCGGAACAGAAGGTGGCGATAATGCACTTCATGCTGGTTGCCAACCCCCGTTAATATTCGAGAAGAAGAAGAAGAAGCCCCACTCTCTTCCTCTTTCTCCTTTTCCACTTGGACCAAGATCATCTCATGTTTTGCTTGATTCCACAACACCAATACCCCCACGTTCACCATGCTATCATTGAAAAGTTTGCGGATTATTTGCCCATCACGATGTTTGCCGCATTCAAACTGGTTGACGACGAACCGACAGTGCTTACCCGAAGCTGCTACTTATGCAACACAATGTAAGTCTGTCACCTTATGCAAGGATGACATGAGGCAAAGCAAAATGAACTTCAGACTACTACTAAAGGAGAGAGAGGTGGCATACAAGACTGATGTCAGTTCATTAAGGACTTACTTTACGGCCCAAGTGAAACTCAACTGTTGGAATTGCAAACAACCTCTTGACAAAACACCTGCATTCTTCTGCATGTCTTGCAAAATAGTCCAACCCCCTGATGAGGGGGTATCATACTTCCAGATCATGGATTGGTGAGTGATATCTGCTGTTTCCCTAATTGTGTATGTATTATACTGTATGTTATGTACATGATGCCTTTCATTTCTGAAGTGATGCAAGCTGGCTGTGAGCAAAACCATTTATTTGCTTCCTTACAGTGACCGCGCATTCCCAGTGGACACACAAAAGCTGCAGAAAAGATACTTGCAGCTCCAGCGGTCTCTACATCCAGACAACTTCAGCCAGAAAACTGTGGTATGGAGAGCATTCTGCCTCTAAGGGGATCTGAATAGGGTTGGGCTGAGTAAGACTGTCTGTCTGTACTGGAGTGGAAGCTTTTTTCTCCCCTCCCTCACTACCACTCATACCATGAAGTAGTTTGGAGGAGACAAGGGGATGGATGAAGTGGAGTAGAAGAAGGAAAGAAATTAAGAGAGAAAGTGGAGGCCATTTAGGACAGTTTATTTTCTTGTCGATCATTAAAAATGGACGTCTGGTGTTGATAAAGTGGCCCTATCATAACTGGCGTAGTCCAAGCCCCAAGTTGCTTTTCAAAACATCCAAAGACGCCATAAAATAAGCTTGAAAATTCAACACATTGTAATACACAATAAAAATAACACACAATAACAAACCTGAATTGTGTTTAGAATGAGCAGTGTTTCTAACTAAAACAAAATATCTGTGTTTGCATGCACCTTATGATAGGAACCTTTATAGTAGTTTCTATATCGTACTGTGAAGTTTAGTCACCATTAGTACAAGTATTCAGCATGATGTCAGGTGGGGAAACATTCACATTATTAAAAATATAAATAAACAAAATATACCTTTTTAAAAACGTGAACAGTATCAAAACTGTACTGCAAAGGAACTAATTGAGTTGAAAGCACAATTGTGCATAACGTGGGTTGATGCACCATGTGTTTCATAACGCCTGATAGAGTGGATTTGTCGTGTCATCAGCCCACTCCGCTTGAAGGGTATTGAAGAAAGAAATAATCCCTTACATGTCCCAAAGCCTCTGTAGTAGTTTAAAGTAGGAATGGAGTTTTAGCTTGAAGTATGACAGAGTAGTTAGCTGACAGTCGTCGGGCAGAGGAGGAATAATACGCAGCAGACATTTGTGTGAGAAGTCACTTGAGTGTGGTGCTTTGCAACCAAATGAAAAACATGGACAGCATCTAAACTACACCCAAGAGCAACTGATTGAGTTAAAAATACAGAGCATGCCTTTGAAGTGCATCGACCTCCATGTATGTCATAGCTCCTGCCAGAGGCTATTGTGGTATCACTCGCCTCCACTCCGGTTCATGTTGACATTGATGTTTATGTGAAAATCTTTACCAGTAAAAACGAACTAGCTCTTTTTGATTTTTCACCGTGTACATACCTGACACCAGAATTTAATCTGGGCAAACAGGGCAAAGCTGCAGGGTCTCAATTAACGCCCCGCTTTGTGATTTAGGCTGATAAATTGGGCATGTTTTGACAGAAAGAGTTTGCCTAGCGCAGCTTTAAAAATGATAGTGTTGCAAAATGAAACAATAGCAGACATGTCCCAAAGAATCTGCTCAGTTTCCAGTTGCAAGAGTTTCTAGCTTATAGAATAAAGAAGTAAATAGGTGACAAAATTACCCAGTATCCCCCTGTGGATCGTCAAAGTTAATTGCGTGGCATTATAGAAGAATAACTCGCAAGTACAAGGAAAAAAACGGAAAGCGTGTTGCTTTGCACATAATTAATTCTGTACACTCAGGTGGAAAAGCACAACACAGAGTATTGTCATGATATGATATGAAAGGCAAACTCAAATTCAGCAGGATGAAAGAAAGGAGAGTTAGCCTAAATGCTTTCCTCCCCCACAACCCGTCCAATATTGTACCGACTGTGTTTTATTTATCAGCACCTCTGGCCATTTTTCTTAATTAGACATCTTCTATCCGCAGGGGCCTCCATCATATATAGAAAACTCATTATTTATACAAGGCTACAAGGCAGTCACCTACTGCATTGGTTGTTATTACAGACGCGGCTCTACACGACGGGCCCGTGGGTCACAGCTTGAGACTATTGATTTTCACATGAGCTGACAGACTTGACAGCCACAAAATGTACTCAATCTGCCAACCATTTCCAAGATATTTTCCCATTCTTCCTCCCCACACCCCGTTTCCCCCACGTCTGCCGTGTCATACTTGCACCTGCATGCCTTGAAGGGTCCCAAACTGCTCCACAAAAGCGAGTGGCAGTATGTGTCGTACACCTAATTATCAGTATTGTCTAAGAGTTGGCTTTTGCAAAATGAGCCGCGTTTGTGCTCAGTGCTGCAGATTGAAATGGAAAGGTGGAAAAGAACTGATGTAATCCCCACGCCTTGCGACCTGTTGATAATGTGGGAAAAAAGCACATGTATAGTACAGGTATGTTAGCCAAAACAATGAATGCCTATGGATTGAACTTGGTGTCATTACTCCTCCTTTGCAGAAGGAACAGGAGTACTCAGAAAACTACTCTGCTCTTGTGAACAAAGCGTACAAGACTCTGCTTAAGCCTTTGAGCCGTGGCCTTTACATGGTGAGTTTAAAGTCCCTCACTTAATGTGTAATGTATAGTTTATGTCCACAGCTGTAAGATCTGTCTTTCTGATCACTTGTTTTGGAAAAGCATCCTCACCGTCTGAAATTCAAAGAGTTGTGAAACCCATCTAAAAGGTTCAGTTTGGTGAACTCCCATCCTATATTTCAGTTGGAGCTGGAGGGGATGCACATAGAAGAGAGCACAGACTCTGGGGTGGATTCAGAGTTTCTGATGGAGGTGATGGAGATCAACGAAGCACTGAACGAAGCACGGACCCCAGAAGAAACCAACGAGATTGGCCGAAACACAAAAGGTACGAAAATCTATCTATCTATCCATCTATCTATTTATCTATCTATCTATCTATCTATCTATCTATCTATCTATCTATCTATCTATCTATCTATCTATCTATCTATCTATCTATCTATCTATCTATCTATCTATCTATCTATTAAATTCAGTAAATTCCTTGTACATGTATTGGATGGTGCACACATCAAACTCACCCTGTGTCAACACAACCTGCATCCTTCATTTTCTTTTTCTTTTTTTGTTCAAATTAATTGATTACTCTCTGATGTTACTCTGTTTGAGTTTCTAGAAAAAGAAACGCACCGTTACAGCTCGCTGCTCCAGCTTGTTAACAACATGCACTCTGTTAACTTGTCTCTCTCTCTCACTTGCAGTGAAACTGAAAGACTTGACAGAGCAAATAGATGCTGCCCTTCATAAAGGTACTATACACAGACATTGCACAGATTTTTTTTTCTCCTCTTCCCACTCGTTTTTTTGTTGTTTTTAATCTATTGTGAAGCTTCAAGTCGCTGAGTGAGTCATTTGATTGAACTTGCTTTTGCACTCTTCTGCTTTTTTTTTTATCAGGAGAGCTTCAAGCCGCCAAAGCACTGCTTGCCCAAATGAAATACTTTGCAAACATTGAAGAAAAAGTGAAGGGAAAACTTTCCGAGTTCATGTAAAAAGCTATTTTTTTCCCTTTGTGGCACTTTTTGATATTTTTTAGCCAATTTAAAAAGTTGTACAGAAACTATTTTATTTTACATTTCCCCTGTGCTTATTTACACTCAGTGTTCAAAATAAAGTATAAAATATTTTACCTGCAATGGAGAATACACAAATAACCTTCAATTCATGAAGGTTATTTGTACTTAACTGATTACATTTTGATTAAAACATGTATAGATATTATGAGTGTGTGACTGGATGCAGATCTCCCTTGAAACACACCAGTTTCGCCGGCCTAATCACATCCACTTAGACCTAATACATCATTAAAAATGACAGAGATCTGTAATTGCCTCTGATTAAAATGTTGCTCTGAGCATTTATATGATTACCCTGCCTATCAGTTCAGCATCGTGTCATGCGGGGCTCATACACAGACACAGGACCTTTACTGAATTCCTCAGGCTACCTTTAGGGGGAGACATAACGCCTTGACAACACAGCAGGAAGAACAGCAGTACATGTTGTACTAGATTTGAAACAAAAGGGGGAAACCTTCATTGAGGTAGACAACCTTTTGAATCATTTATGTTAGCTTTATATGTAGCATTAATGCTATGACAATCAGGAAGACTCAGATGCATGAAAATTACTCGTCAAGCCAAAGTCCTGTGTCATTTCTAGCTCATAAATGTACGCCGACAAACCCTGCGGCACATACACTGTAACCTTCACTCTCTCTCTTAATTATTAAAGCTTTCATCAACACAGTAGAGAAATATTGTTTTTAATCTTATGTGTTGTAATAATTGGGGGATGGAGGTAGATATGTAGGTTTGACAGGAGCGACTGATGCAGACAGAATAACACCGACCGGGTGTGATAGAGGAAACACACCACATGTTAAAGTGTGAAAGCTTCAAAACCCAAACCCATAATGTCAAGTGTTATTTTTATACTGACACTATACTTTACACTGTGCTCCAATCCACTGCAACATCCCACTGTAACACATCTTGACTGGCTGGAAAAACAACAGTGTCATCTTGTTGCTGAAGCCGTTCCCCTAATACACGTGGATAGACAATGAATGAAACAGGCTCCGCCCACCACGCCGAGACTAGCAGGCCTTTTCATTATTCATGTTGTAATCGGAAGGCGTCTATGGTGCCTCTAAATTAATGAGAAAATGTGATCGACCAACTCTGAGGCCACTGCTGTCTCCCAGGACTCTTTGAAATTGAGTTTGAAAGAGAGGAAAGGGGGGAAAAAACCTCGCTGCAGCCAAGCAGTGAAATTGACTTGGATGGGGGAAGCGTGGCAAAATGAACTAGGTATACGCAGCCACCATGCAGCTCTCAGATTGGGCTGGGTCAGCTTAGGCAGGAATCAGAACAGTGTAGGGAACGAGGCACAATAATGTACACAATTCCCCGCTGCTGCTGTCGGGAGCGCGTGAGAGTCGGCTCACCGGTTTGACCTCGATGTTTCATAAGCGTCCACGTTGGCCCCCGACAATTGAGTCTTAATGATGTGGGCGTTAAAGGAAAACCGATAACGTCATGTAAGTAATGATCAGGGATCGTGTGTACATCCTTCCTTTTGATTGATTATGAAAATAATTTGTTTCTTTATATTGCAGCGTTCGTGCGATGGTGCGCCGTGAGATTATTGATGAAGCGATTGCCGTGCCTGCTGCACCACAGGCGTGCACGACTCCCTCGGTAGTTAGTCTATGTAATGATTGTGCTCATCCAAAGACTCATGGCTGAATAGTGGATGGATGGTGGTGAGATAGGCAGATTATGGTGTCTATATATCCATACTACCCTCCAATAATGTGACTAATATTGTCTAATTGCTGCCTCCATATGACCTTCATCACATTAAGTTGTTCCTTTAAGTGTATCCTCATAATCGCATTAAGATTGAAGTATAGGTGGGCGTGTTTGCAGTGCTCTTGACAGGGATGTAATTGTCTGAAGGATAGGAGACCCTGTGGGTGACAGAGAGAACAGATACAGCCCGGGAGAATCCCGTATGGACCTTAAACTACGGATGGAAGCGGCAGCCAATAAAAGCCCTGATTGACATGTAGGTCAAAACCAATGGATGACTCATTGGAGTCTAGCTCTTTCCTCACAGCCTAGCAGCTATCTTTATGATCCTCTCCCCTCGCCTCAGCCTCTTGTGTGACTCAGTGTCAATCCTACCTTCCCACAGAGCCTTAAAGCCTGTGTGCATTTGTGTGTATTCTTTGTCTTTCACCAGGTAGTAATGCCGTGTTCACATAGCGTTATTAGGATTTCATACCGCCCCTAATCCGGGTTCTTACGTCGTTTCCATCATTTCCTCACCGAGGCATGTCTCTGCTTATCACTTTGAAAACTGATACACACAAGCGATGTCTACAAATACGCTCGCTGCATTGGAGCTGCAACGTGTGAGTTTATTTTCAACTCTTTGTCTTCCTTTTCTCGCTCAGTTTTTCAGCGCAAATATTTTCGTATGTTTTTTTTCAGAGCCCAGTCATGCCGGAATGCGCTTTTTAAAACGTTGAGCTTTTAAAGACAACTTGATAGCGCAGTCTGATTCCTGGAGACATTCTTCCACACACACACACACACACGGGTATGACTTGATCTTGAGATCAGTAACACTCTTTACACTGAGGGTGGCAACAATACAGCGCCCGGCTTGTTCCTAATGTCTACAGGTATTAAATGAGACTTGATATGAAGAGCGTGTTGATTGTGAATGCAGGTAGGCAGCAGAAATGTTGTCCTTGTCATTCTTCCCCTTTTCCATTCAAACATGGCCACAAGCATTCAAGCATTTTCTCCAATTGCTGCTGATGTTTTACAGGGGAACTCTCTTCAACCTGGTTCATTAAAAGCATAGATGTGAGTGTTTGAAGCACCACGGTGGATAGTTTCCTCCCTTATAGAATGTATTCATAAGTCAAATCGAAATGCGCTATGACAATACGCCCTTTCTACTTGGCTGCATCTTTGTTTGGAGTATTCCCAGAGGTGTGAGACTCACTGCGGCAGGCAAGCAGTTCCTCTAAGCTTTTGATATGGGCCCTGCTGAGAGATTTCTTGGGAAATGTCTGCTCTCCTCAGCAATATATGGCAAAGAGCTGCACATTTGGATATTGCGTGTGTGTGCGCGCGTGTGTGTGTGTGTACACTGTGACTCAAGACCCTTGTCATATCATCAAATCCCTTTGACTTCTCAGAATGTGTAATCTGCCCACCAAAAAGCAGTTGTCAAGTAATCCCCTTATCAATTGCCTTCCCCAAAACCTCTTGTCACATGTACTCCCTCAAATGATATTGGATTTGATCCTGTACACAGCACCAATCAAATGTGCTTGCTCTTGCGTAGCAATCGTGGCTAGTGGAGCACATCATAATCTTATATTGTGGTATTTTTACTTGGAAAACGCATTCACTTGGACATCACATTCTTCGATTTACCAAGGTTTTTTAAAATAAAATACTGAAGGCTATATTTTTTCTGAAATCCACAATTTTTAAAAGATTTTCAAGGTCAGTGGGAAACCTTGGGGAAAAAAATGTTTGTTTCCTAAGTACATCGCATAGTAACCTCTGTGGTGGTTCAAGGAAACACAGCATTGTGTTTAGTTCAATAGAAACTTTGTGAAAGGAGGCGAATTGATAGCCTGCATCCACAAATTCAACTAATTCAATAATAAGTATTAAAATGTCTACAATATCTCCAGCTCTGAACAGCATTGTCCCCATGGCAAACTGATGTCCGATTTTAATTAAATATCTGTAAAGCGGCGGGCTGCGGGTGGATCTGGGGGTTTGGAGGGATCTTTGGCACTTGGTTGTCCCATTGACACCACAGGAGATATTGCTTTAAAAGCCTCCTTTGCGGTGCTTGAGTTGAGGGGGGAGCCTTTTGATCCAGAGATCCAGAGATTTTGAAACATGTGTATGTGTGTGGAAATACAAATCAGCCTTTCACTAGCAGCTGAGTTGAGTGCAATCACCACCCGCCTCCGGTGAGATATTTCCCCCTCGCCTTATCTCCAATGCCGTGCTGCAGATAGTCCCCCGCTGCCTATCTCGCAGCAATCACATTGTCCACGCTGCAGATCTGCGGCCTCTTCGTTTCTCATCACATCTGAATACCTTGCGTAGCGCGACGTGCCTAATCGAGCTGCGGGTTCCACTATCTAGGCTCTCGAACGGCAAAAGACAGAAACTTTTTTACAAAGCTGTCGAAAAAACAAAATAGGATGCACCCTCCACCGCCTGCAGCATCCGCTCGTCTCCGTGACAGAGATCCAACCGTCGTCGCCAACATGCACGCTGTGTGACTGATGTGGAAGAAAGAGCGAGGGGGACCTTTCATCGTGCCGTCCCTCCTGGTGGAAATGCGTTGGCTGGCTGATCGGTCGTCTTTTCACTGACACGTTGTAAACAGACCTCTCCTCTGCATCTCTGTAAAATTGAATTAAAGTGCCAAGTACCTTTTTACAAACAGCTTAATGCCTTACGAATGGTCAGCAGCAGGGGGTGCTCAGTAAGCTCACCGGTTGGTGTGAATGATAATGTGGGAAGAAAACATCAACGTGCCTCAGCTTACTGCAGGTAGGTCCTAACAGGATTCAGTTTTTTTTTATTTCAGTCAGTGGAGAGAGACAGGAAAGATCAGGAGGGACGACATGCGACATAGGTCCAGGGTCAGATTCAAACCCAGGACGTCACGGTTATGTGGTATACGCCTTAGACCCAGGGTTCATTTTTGAAGTTTTATAGGAATCAAGCCAAATCCCTGCACCTATAGCAATATATTGCTTTAGCTCAATATTGTGAGTCTCTCTGTAGTCTCTTATTTTCATACAGAGAAAGAATCTGCAGTCAGGGCCACGCGTTAATTTGTCAGGTTTTTCTGTTTCAGGTAAACAAACAACAAAACCCCCCTCGCTGCTTTCTATCTTTATGCTGCTCATACCTCACATAATGATGACTCCCGTTACTCCATGCAACCTACCAAGTTCAACAGCAATCTAACCTTTTTTTTTTTTTTTTTCCACTGCAGCTGTTTCTATGACAACGCTAGCCCCTGCTGCAACTTTAAAGCGTGATAAACACAAAAGCCAGATAATGAATTTGCTTGGTCTCTCTTCTCTCCTTGATACTGAAATCAGGGCTGGTAGGGGTTTTAAAGCTAACAGGCAAAGATCAAAAGGTGATCGTTTGTTAGCTCCAATTTTCTTGCAGATGCAGCGTGTCGGTGTTATTGCTGGAGTGTCTGGACTTTGTAAAGCTCTCATTTTATTATTGGTTGTCCACTAGAATATGAACCTTTTTTGAGCTAAGGTCACGTACTTGTCCGACTGCGTTGTGATATCTGACTGAACCCTTTCAGTATGCTCCAAAGAGGGGATGCAGACCTGTCTTCCCATGTTATGGAAACGTAGCCGCATCATTGCCCGCAGCAGGTATTAGATCTGTGTATTATAGGAAGGGTCAGAAAGAAGAAAACCTTGGGATTTTCTACCATGCTTTCTTTATTGCATTTGACAGGACAGTGACCACATAACTCAGTCCTGTCACCGGCTCAAATTGAACCCTTTGAGACAGCGCTGTGCCGCCGACCCTTGGGCTTCACTCGGAGACTTTCCAGCCGAAACCTCCCCGACAATGTGATGCCCACTTCACAGCTGCCTCAGCTTGTAAAGTGATGGGGGAGTGATGCTGAAATCCAGATGCTGAAAAATAAGTAACAAGTGATGAAGCGTGGCGTGATGATGCACAATCTTCAGTTTGAGTCTCTTGCCAATCACCGGAGTGGAATGAAATTAATCACTTTCCTGGCTGTCAGTTGGCGTCAGCCAGGAGTCATCCATCTTTGAACCCACGTCAGTAATTTGGCAATAACGGTTTCTTTTGATTAATTCGCTGCCTGAATCTCTGCCAGGAGAGCAGGAGTCCAGAGACAATGACAGATTGATGATGCTCGTATCCTGAAATTCCACGGCCCCCAAACCTTACAGTGATTAGGCCTGTGTAAAAGAGACAATACAGATATATGGTGCACTCCTAAATGTGATGATGTATGAATCATTGTTTGAGGGTGGGCCCCATCTTCAAATGTGCTTGGTCAGCGGAGGCTTGGGTGTTTGTTGCATCTGTCTGTATCACGAAGCTGCAGCTGATGCTAGGCTAGCTGTAGAGAAATAGTGAGAATCGCTTGCTAGTGTTAGCTCACTGTGTCCTCAGATCAGCTGCAGTCATGCTGCTTAAGCACACCCGGTGACACATTTCAAGCAGACAAAGTTCATTCCAGTTTGCATCCCAAAAGTTAAACTAGGAAGAGTAGGCATCAAAATACTTTGTCAAACCTGCAACAGGAAAAGCTCATTCAGCAGGTGTCATTCCACACATTGCCACCTCCACTTGATTTGTTTTTTGGACAAACTTGTTGTTGACTTCAAGGCCTCTCAAGGGGCCTGCCAGAGAGGTAAACAGTGCTCTTAGGATATCTTATTCTTTTTCATTTGACAGCTCAGAATAAAATCCTGCTATCCTCACTGTTCTCTTTTGCGCACAATTCTCCACACAACACCTCTCCGTAAAACTAGTCTTTCATAAATTGGAATAAATGAATGTTATTTTCCACGCAATTTAATCTATTAGGCAGACATATTGGAATCTTAATTTGAGTATCAATGGTGTTATTTTTCTTTTCAAGCATATGTCAAGATGAAAAATGATCTGAATTAGTATGTTTAATTGGTCTACTGTGTGAAGAATTTCCATTTTCTTCAGGGCAGCCATACCTTCTGCACCGCTCCCTGCAAAAAAAAAAAAAAAAAGTGATCCCTCTTTAGGCTACTTGTCACAGTTCATAGTGTAACAAGTTCAATGTCTGCACACTGTCTAGCATAATTGGTCTCAGAGAGGAAGGAGCAATGCTGTAGTGTTGTTTTGGAGCTGGCCTTACACTACATCATTCATGTTACAGCGAATAAAGAAAATAAATACGGTGTTTGGTTTATAAATGCCGTAGCCTTGCTGTGTGTGAGCTGTTTGTCAGTAGAACTCCATCGGGTCCCATGTTAGATCTTAGCAGCATTTTTCAAGGTGTGGGTTGAGGGAAATGTAATTTTTCTCAGCAGATGGTCTCATCTAGTTCATCGGTTTTCCTACCTTGGCTTGGATCTTTCTCTCTATCTCTCGTTCCCTTCCTTCATTCCTCTCTCTCTCTCGGTTTTTTTCCGTGGCATCCCGGAAGATGAGCCTGAACATCTCAATCATATGCATGCTCATTTTTTGCATCCTACCTGTTCATTTAATGCCTGCCTGCTACGACAAATCTCATAGTCTATCCATCAATTTAGCTTTGACTAGTGAGACTCCCTCTGTTTTTTCTGCCTGACAACAAATTCCTGTTGATCGGGGAGTCTAGGTGCGGTGCAGCGTGCGTGGGTGTTTCCGCTCTATGTTTCACTTA
>CABFOQ010031298.1:0-20985 GCA_900660455.1 Gephyroberyx darwinii
CATTATATTTATAATATATAATATTATATTTATAAGAAAAAGGACAACAGGAAATTAATAAAGTGAAGTGAAGATATGGAGTTGTGCATAGGAAAGCTGATGTATATTGTACGAATAACCCTATTCTGTTTTAATCTAAGTGAACATGCAGCACAAAGAGACCTCTCATTGCACAGTGAAAAATAAGACCTCTGATAAGTGAATTAAGACATTATTATACATTTAAGACATTAAATTGACATAATTTATTTTGAGACTTTGTGAGACTGTATAAGGACCTTTCTCTTCTTATATGTTTATATCTACAGAAGATAATATGTTTCCTGCGTAAACACACAATAACAACCACAGAGTGAATATTAATACATTTCTCAGATAGGGCACTGCATAGTGTGAGACTACTTCTTCACATCCAGCACCTCAGTGGATTAAGTTCCGGCCATCAGGCAAAACATGACGCCTGGGGTGTTAAAGAGATGTGTCTGTGCCATGGCCTGTTGTCACTTCATCTGTCACCCAGGACAGATTAGAACTGGTCCTGCTATCCCCTCCTTAGATCGCTTCACCAGACTCCCAACCATCAGGATTTGGTGTTTGTAATCACAGGGCTCATAGAGGGGGAAAAAATTAACAACCTCACCTCTCAAACTCTGAAAGAGCAGAGGTGACATAAGTGACATATGACTATACCACTAACCACATTTTGCCCTATAACATAATTTTTAGCATCTTGAATTAACTTGTCTAGTCGTTTCAGTCCACATGTGAAATAATTGGGACAGGGTACACCTCCCTTTCCTGTTGGGGCCAGGAAGTGTATAGGAAGTAGGGGTGTAAATAAGCATGGGACAGACTGGCTGGGACGCATGGCCCCATTCTACTATCTGGCCTCAGAGATTAGCAACAGATTTATCACTTTGCAACTTGAGTCAGGACAGGCCGAATTCCCTTGCAACAAGAGCTGCTGGGTGTGAGCCTGAGAATCAAGGCTATCTGTGTTAGAGGTCCACATGCCCTTCTAAGTAGAGTTCAGGCGGTCTGCGGTTGATAGGTACGTCATAAATTTGACACAACTAGAATGCTTTTCCAACACAAGTTTTGTAACAAATAATATGAGTTGACAATCATAAATAGCACACTGGTCTGCCAAATTAATCTTAAATCTTACAAAAGCTATCTATGGATTAAGAAACTTCTCAAGACACTCAAAGTTGTCTCCATTAATTGTAGTTTTCTCCACTTGCATTGAATCCTTATTCTCTGCCAAACCCCTGAAACTAGGAGGGTAGACTTTTCCCAGAATTATGTTGGCTGGGAGCAATTCTCAATCTTAAGATATTGCATGAGTACAGGCCCCAACCTAAAAATTCAGCTGCAGGTTTGAGAAAGTTTTTCATCAGTCCCGTTTTTTGAAACAGAGCAAACCTTAAAGGAATAATTCACCCCAAAATGAAACTACTCACCCCCATTTCAGGCATATCTCCACTGAAGTTTGTAAAAAAAAACAAAAAAAAAAAACAGGCTAGCCCTGTAGTCTCAACCTTCTTCCAAACTACTGAAGTTAACAGAACCATCTTTTTACAGGTACAAAAAAATGCATCTATCAAATTTCTCTATCAAAAGTATCTATCAAAATTGTTTTGTAACCAAACGACTGCACAATGTGCCCAAAAGTCCAATATTTGCCTCATTATCTCCCATACTTTCCTCAACACTGCTTTACTCTAAAACGAGCAAACAGTCACATGACTGTAAACGTGCGCACCCTACAGTGCTCTGGCTGAAGTCAAAAGACTGTTTACAACTCGCCTAAAGCAGAAGTCTTGGGATGCGTTAGCAGAGTACCAAGCACAGTGGAATAAGACTGAGATGGCTGAGATGGAACTATGGGGGCTAACTCATTCTGTGTTTCAAACAAATGTTATTGGAGTTTCGATTGACAGGGAGGCGAGTAGTTAATGACTGAATTTTCATATTGAAGGGGAACTATTTCTTTAAACATTAACACCTTTTTTTGTTTTATCCAAAAAGAAAATTGGTACAAGAGCTGTGTCCATATGCATCACTACTCATATTGCAATCGGGCTATTCAGAAGAACAGTCCCACAGCACCTTTGTGGCGATGACCTGTAGACCTAATAAATTAGCAGTTTATCTGAATGAACTCTGATCTCTGGCTCTAGTTGATCTGCTACCTTAATCTTGTCTACAGAGAATACAGTAACTTGTAACTACAGTAGTAAAATGTGATACCTCTCTAAAAAGAACCAACACGATTCATAGAAAATGATTGTGAATTCAAGTGCTGTCCACCATGATAAAGTTGGTGTGATAGCACACAGGTATGGAGGAGTGCAGTGTCTCACCCCTAATTAACCTGAATTTGCCTCAATGACAGCGCCATGGAAAAAATAAATATGATTTTTCATCAATTCCATGCAGTTCTACTATTGCACCATGGGAAAGTAATTACAAAACTTGTGTTGCCTTTTTCGGACTTGTTATAGTAAAATATTGCACAGGTTCCTCTGTCTCATGCTGCCCAATAGTGTTTAATTTCATTTTAAATAGGGAAACGGCCTGAATGTGGAGAAACGCACTAACAGCTGACACATGTCTACACATAGTACACTGTGTTGAATGCACTATCACATTAAAATGTGGGCAGATATTTTCAGAAACATGGAGGCTGTTCACACTAGATGAGTGGAAAAGAATATTCAAGTAATAACGGCATATTCTAACAGACAATCTCTGCCATGTCATTAGCTGTGTTTATTTACTCTTCATTGGTTTGTATAACAGATGCTAAATCAAACAAGATCAAGCTGAGAAAGTCATGGGTTGTGGTAAATGCAATGTCAAAGCTAAACAGGTCCTACTGACCCAGACAGCGCCAGGAGTGGGGAGCGCCTCCATCAGAGGCCTCCAACAACAGCAAGAGTCAAATCCAGAACATGACTGCAAACTTTACCCCAACCCAGGCCCTGTTCACAGTGTCTCATTTGTTGTGGTTGACCAGAGCTGTCATATTAGGATGTGGAACGCTCACCAGCTTTACAAAATAGCTTTGGCTGCAAGACAAACCCAATAAATAGCTTCCAGAGATGGATTCCATAAGGATCCACTTCATCATCAAACCAACCAATCAATGAAACCGCTCATGTCTCCATCGACTCACAATTTGTCAAGAGGATGTCTTCTGACAGCTTTTTGAAAGTGTGTTGTGATAAGACCTAAAACTGCAGTGTTACTCAAGACTACAGGTTTTGTCAAGTCAAGACATCTTGATGATTCTCTTCAGATTAAAGCTATACATTCAAAATGATATCTGCTATCGTTGATTCAATCTTGTTGCCGACTTTGAGCGGTTTCACACTGTGTTTGGAGCAGATTAATCAAACCCCTCGGTACGGTTCGTTAAGGTAGGTAAAAACGCCCTAATCAAACTCTGGTGCAGACTCCCTCCGCTCCCTCGTCCTAGAGTAAACTGAGGTAAGCTTGTAAAGCTCCTTGTAAAGTAAATGTGAACAGGTTACAATAATGTTACATCACTTCCAGCTTTCTGTGGTGATATCCGCATGTGATCATGAGTCTTCTGTGGAATGTAATGTAATGTAGTTTCCCACCCGGAGCAGTGACAACCGTTCATATTCAGCAGTGTCCTCAAAACCCCTGCTGGTAAGAACACCAACGGAAGATTACTTGCAGTGTCTGAAATTAACCTATTGGAAACTAACTTTTTGAATAACAGGGTACTTTGTGCTAATTTAAAGCTTGCTCATTCACATACAATGGATCAAGTTTGTAATTAATCTTGAAGTGCAACAGAACTCAATTTAACAGAGACATTTCAATGTTATCACCAGTCAGTGTGGCGGATGATCCTTACTGATTTGTCCACCAAAGCCACATTTTACCAGTATTTGGCACTTGGTAGGTATTAATTATGAACACTGCTATCAGTGTGACTGCAATACAGGACTCTGTGATATTTGGTGTGTAAATCCCTTAAGTTTTTTTTTCTTTTTACCAGCTAAATTCCTGACCAATGCACGAAAGACATTTGCAAGCACATGGTTTTTGTTTACAAATTGTAGCCCGTTTGGTTTGGAGCAGTGTGAAAGCTCCCAAACCAATTGAAAAAGTAAACAATGTATCAAAATCAGGCTGTTTCGGGCTACATAAACAGGCTACCATGTGAGAAAATGCCCATTGTTTTCACTAAATTATGACCAATGTAGCTAATTCAATATGACAAAATTGTTTGAAAGATTGAGAACATGCCAGATAACCCAGAATCTGTAGCCAATATCTCAAGCTACTAACCACCACAAACAAACCTGGTTTGACAACAAATCTTAGACATCCTTCAAGTTTCACAATATGAAGTGCCTCTCCCCCTTTTGCTTTCTTTCAGCAAATTCAGTACATGTCCCCCCAGGCTTCGATGAGGACAGAAGAATGTGCTAAGTCTTGTTGAGGAAAAGCTAAATCCTCCCCTTGTGTAACACCACTCCCACAAGTCTTCCTTTTTCACAAGCAAATTCACCAGGAGGCCTGCATAGTCCCCATGTCCTCTGACAGCAGTAAATGACACAAAACAAGATTTCCTCCACTTACAAAACCTTGAGAATTATGGTCACCAACATTGCAATAACAATACAATGTAATGGTCTATTTCAGAAACTACTATGGCAAAAATTTAACAAGCAACCCCCACCACCACAACACGGATGTAAAATACACAACTTTATCGTTAGGTTGTTGTCATGGGCAGTTAAGCCTGATAAGCCTATGATTTCATTTTCTATTTTCATGTCGGCAATGAAAACGCAAAGAGAAGGAGACAGAATAAATAGAAAGACACTGGTACTTTGGATTTGATTTTATGTGGACGACCTTCTCATTATTATTATTATTATTATTATTATTATTATTTACTGTGAAATTAGTTGATGCATCAGAAGCTGCAAGGAAGGGAAATAATTACAGAATGCTGAACATATAGACTATGGAACATAGACCCAGGCTCATTACCACAACTGATTGTACAATATATTGTGAAAATCCAACAAGAAGAATATTAAGAATATATATATTAAGAATATATATATATTATATATTAAGAATATTAAACTGCAGATGAAGACATAATATATCTGTCATCATGTCTGCTAGGCTTTGTTGTACCTTTAGCAGGATAGGAAGAGAGAGTAAAGGTGTGTTGCGTGACTATGAGGGAGGGAATGTTCCTGCCTTGTCTCCTTTCCTGTCCTGTTTGTATATGTCCCTCTTTCTTTTCTCCCACTCTTCTATCTCTTTCTCTCTCCCCCCTCTATCTGCCCTAAGGGCCCCTGCTCTGGTTCACTAACACTGTTGCAGCCCTAGAGCTAAAAAGTCATCCACTGAAGATCACTCAGACAAGCCTGGAGATTTGTTCCCTGGAAAAGGTTAAACAAACACACATATGAACTAAGAATATATGTCAATCAAAATGCCTTTCTTCAAAAAAGGTACCCAAATAATGACAGTCCACTCATTTAGATGATCTAAGACTGTGTGGTGTATAACCCCGAGTGCACATTTCACAGACATGACAGGTCTTCGGTATGTACTCCCAAGGCCCCCTGCCCCTGTACAGTGGCAACAGGTAACACTGAGTGGTAGAAAGAAGTAGCAGCAAGACTGGGTGCGTTTTTTTTAACTCAGTTGTCATGGAAACCATTGTTTTGCCTTCTTCCTTCCTGCCCTGCATTCCTCCACACAATGCGATGAAAAGTAAATTGCCCTTCAACAAAGCAGATTGAAGTAGTGTTTGGAAAAGAAGGGGGTGAAGACTGGTCTGGCTGAAAGATGCACAGAGGGCTGAAAAAACATGCCCACAAAGACAAGTGGAGCTGGAACCACTGGAGTACTTGCTGGTCATTTTGCATTCTCAGGGCTGCATGTTACCTGATATCAGGTAGACAGATTTTAATCTCTGACTTCCAGCGCTGAGCCAGACAGCGGGGCATTTAAAGAGTAAAGAAATAACAAACACCCACTAAGATTAGATATATGCCACTCAACGACGCCCCCAGACCTGAGATGTACTATGGCCACCCTAATAATCCTTTAAAATTAAAAACAATTTTCCCACATAATGCAATATGATTGTATTTGAAAAACATTCTGTCTCACCTCAAGCCTTTTTGATCACTGCATATTACATCTACCCATGTTCATTTCAAGGAAGGTGACTGATTCTTAATAGCACAAAAAACTGCACCTTTATGTCATGTTGAGTACTATCTCAAAGACACAGGTGTATTTCAACAGCTCAGTCCGCATGTCAATATTGCACTTTATAAATATTACGTTAACAAGAGAAAATAGATGTGTACTCACAGTTCTTCCAGATAGGGGAAGTTTTTGAATACATATGCTGGAAGCTCAGTGATGTTGTTCATGCTGAAGTCACTGTGGAAACATCAAGAATCAATATTAAACACTGCAGAATCTTAGTCTTCATTCATTCACCAGATTCATTTATTCTCTAAGGGACAAGCTTGAAAATGATTTTACATAGTGTGCACATATACACGATAGATGATCACATTTTGAAAACTATTCCTACACACGTAAGCGGCTACTTTCCAGAACCAAAAACATTGTTGTACTGTGATTTTATGGAACTGAATCAGTGAATGTGCATGCAAGGCCTTAGTTTATCAAGTACATCCAGTACATATAAAGCAACTATATAAAGCAAACATACCATTAACATATTAAAATGATAAACCTTTTAACTATACTTGGAAACTACAGTACACCAGAAACAGGTCACTTGCATCACCCTTGCCTTATGGCATTTATAATCATTTGACTGAGCCTGCATGACTAAAACCTCAACAAAAAAGCCTTGAAGAAGCCCTTCTCTTTAGCCCCAGGGATCTTCACTTTTCAAACCAACATCAAGGAAAGATAGGCATGTAGCAGCATGAAAAATATGCACACAGTACTTGATTTTCTTCCCTACCAAGCTAATATAGAGGTATATAGATGTTAAATGTGTTTAAATGTCTAGATACTTCTAATCTTAAAAAGGTATAGCAATATAATTTAAAAAAACACCCTGTGGGGTTCATACATTGTATATGAAAGCATATTCAAATATATTACCTATAGAAAACCGTTGTCGTGTTTTCAACTAGAATTTGCAAAGTAAGGGATTGTCACTGGGAAGGGGGGGGGGTATCTCAAGTCTACTGAAGGAATCTACAGTCAGAACAAACTGAACTCTGGATCGCTACTCTTGATTAGGAATCCACTACCCTGCTTCAAAGAGAATCCTCTAAGACGCCATATGTAGGGAGATGGCACACAACAAGACTGAAAAAACATCCGGCATTCACAAATAAAGCAACCCCCTCCCCTCCTTTCGCTCCCCAACTGGCCATCTTGGATTTCACTGCCAGATCTCTCCAGAACCTTGTGTGTGGGCCCCTGAATCCTAAGAGGATCATATTGCCCTTCCTCTGCAGTCCCTCACTACACACATGCATACACACATATGCACGCACACACACACACAAACAAGCCTTAAAAGGTGGGCCCTGAGAGAAGCCCTCAACATCCCTGCCACCTCTATCCCATCTCCACTTACCTGTTTATCCAATTACCATATTGACTCTGCACATATAATGGAACTTCCATCAATATCCACCCACTCCTCATCTTTATTCTTTCACTGCCAAATCTGGTGTTCTGCAACCACTATGTTCTGCAACCACTACTGCAGATCTGCCACCACTGGTGGTCAGATGGATACATCCCTACCCACATTCTAAAAGTCTAAATCTTCCACAGACTGTTGACTGGTTAGGAACCACATGCAGGGAAGGGAGAAGGGGAGGCCTACATTCTCCTGTCACACTTCCTCCCCCTCCCTGTGTTTCTGGCTGCTTTACTCATCAAGGTTCTGGCCTGTCCCTGTTAAGATGGATTGAACAGGACAGTAAAAATGCAGCTGTGATAAATAGTAAAAAGCCTAATTGCTTCTACAAGCAGGTATCAATAAATTTCTATTCCATGTGTGTTTTGGCTGTATTTTACTAAGGAAGAAGCAGGCTATCTTAAATGAAAACATCTGAGGACTTGCTTTAAGAAAATATGACTAAGAAGGTGAAGTGTGATGAACATAGTCTGCAATTCCCTTTTTAAAATGCAACGTGAATCTAGTTAGTCAGTTAGTCAGATAAGAGAGAAACTGCATATCAATCGTTTTGTGAGCACCAGGTAGTGCTGCTGGTAATAGATTAGTGGTGCTGCCATCTCTTAAAGATCTGATCTGGTCTAAAATTCTCTAGTTAGACTGGTATGATACAATAAACACTAATAGCCATACAATAAATTATTTTAAATGTTATTTTCACTGCAATGTTTTATAATATTCACTAGTATTGCATCATTAAATGATCAATAATGGTGTAATAGGGACAATCATCAATCATCAAAGTCAACAATTCAAAGCGGATACTTGGTGGTCCGAAAGTCCTACAAATGAACGGTCAAATTTGGAGACAGAATTAGGAGGGGGCAATGATCAGTGGAAGGTTATAAAATGTCTGTTCAGTTCATTGGATGACGTGGCCATGTAAAAAAAAAGTTGACGATTTGTTTTGACAATTTGTATAAAGTGGGATTTTGAGAATGAGAGTTGGCTTTTGTTTTGTTTTTGAGAGTCTGCTCTTTTCTCTTGAAAGAACAACATTCATCTTGTTCATTTTGTTTGTTGCCTAATGCAGGGGGGTAGGGACCCATTTAATTGGCACATAATGCACAAGCAGCAAGATGGAAAGAAATGTTTGTTATTCAACTGAAGGTTTGTTCCCTCAGATGAGCATTGAAAAGTAGGAAAGTACCCCAAACCGGGTACAACCACAAATAGATTTCTGAGCTAAGGGAAACACTGTGGTTCTTTCAAGAGAACAATTAGAAAGGGCCAACTTTCAAAAAAGAAAGGAGACCACTTTATAGGCTATAGTTACAGCTTTCTGGTTTCACTTGTCAAATGCAATGCAGACTAACTGAATTACTTCCCTTGCATATTAAACCAAAATGGCATATAGAAAACAAACATTAAGGTGTGCACATTATTTCGGTAAACTTATTCCTATCCCAATTATTTTGGTGAGCTTCCACCTGTCCTCCCCGCACCACCACATTGCCGAACACTTTTCTTATGGGAAACCCTGCATGTTTTTGACTTTGAAGTAATTTTAGCAACATTTTTATATAATTGCCAAAAACAGAATTGTGATTCAACCTATACCCAGTTCACATGTGTTTTTTCCTGATAAATCGCAATCATCCAGAAATTGTGCACATAAGCACAAGCCTTATGGCAATGCCCACAATTTACCATAAATTGATTCCAACACACCCACAATTAGCCTGGTTTGAATATAAATGTCCATCGTTATTTTATTTTTGACAAGAAATGGTGAAAACATTGGTGAAGAGTGTGAAGAAAAAGCTAAATTTCACAGACTGTGAAGTTGAAGTAAGAAAGGTTGGAGAAATTGAAAAAGGAAAAAGTCTATTATTTGGAAGCCTTAGCTCTGGTGTTACAAACAAGTCAAAAAAATATTTGCAGCAGTAAATGCTGTTAGTTCAGAGCCGTGGACCTTAGATGAGGAAGTGGTGTGACTTCTAGCACGAGGCCAGGAAGTGCATTACTGTGTGGGGGCCACTGGAGGAGGAGAGGGGACACCTTACTCCATGGTTCCCTCTCTGTGTCACCTTCCTTTAAGATCACAGAGAAAGGGTACCAAAGCAGTCATCTTCATGTTTGATTTTTTTGCCAAGGTCCATGGGATAGAAGTATTCCAATCCCATCTAATGCTAGACAAATTTCACTGAATAGGTCAAGAGCACCCTGGCACTAACACTAAACCCTGAGTGATGATAGTTTGATTATATTATTACTAAGGTAAGTCCCTGGCATTGAGAAGTGATGGGAACCAGCTCAAGGCAACATGCATTATTCACCTGAGTCAAGTCAGTGCTCTATGAATGGCCTACCCTGCTATTCTAAAAGTGGACTTCAATGGCGAATCCTACAAGTTTGGAACAGCTGCTAACGCTTTTACAATGGGCACACTGCTAATGCTGCATCCATTGGTGCAAATAATTGCTTCAACACTTGCCACAGTAATCACTGGTACTGGATGGAAGTACCACCACCCCTGCCACCACCAGCATCACGACTCACGGGGGGTTTTCCTGTCTTCAGTCTGTCCCTGGGGATCTTCACCCTAAGAATGGATACCTCTTGGAGTCTACACCAAACCTCTGTCTTCAGCAGATTTCATGGTGTTGTCTCAATAAATTCTCTTGCAATCGTAATCCAAGCCTCTCATGATTTAAATATATTTTGATGGTGTCCCTAACTGACAAACTTCTGGATACTTTCAATCTCTGAGATCCTCTTCTCTCATCATGTACCCTCTACCCACTTGTCTGTCTTTGAAGTCCTAGAAGACTTCGGTCGTTTCTTGCACACTAGTAGCAAGATGCAAATTCTCGCTCTGCTATAAGTCCCCTGCCCCTTCATCATTAGCTATATCGCTCAAAGACACAACGCTTGTTTAAAAATTTGAAAAGATCAAATTACAATTTTTTGATCAAAAGACCAAAAAATACTCTTGGTGGTTCTTTCTCTTACTGGCAACCACTCATTACATTATGTTTCAAGAACCATTATATTCACTGGTTTAACCACAGCACTAAAACTTTAATATCCTTCTAAGCCAACATATAGATGCAAAATACCAGAATACAGAATTGTTTTAATAAATCTAATTAATATATTTACTAATTTATTTTGCTTTTCCTCTTTGTATCAGAATATGTATTTTTATTTTTCACTTCTTCATTTTTGCTTATTTTTAACATATAGTTTTGTTCAAGTGAGAGTTTTTTGTGAGTGTAAAATTTGTAAAAATAAAAACAAAATTATATATTTTTTAAAAATGTTTATGTCAACGTATTTTCTTGATCTGTATCTTAAAAAAAGAAAGAAAAGCTAACTAGCCATGTAAAATATGAGAAAATATCTGAATACTTGGCACAAGATTAAGAAAAGAAATTATTGCGTGAAGGTATGTGTGTGAGGGGGCTGGGAATAGGTGTATGAGGGAGCAGACGGAGGTTTGGGAGCACGAGAGGGAGAAAGAGCTAAACATTCTCCCATCCACAAGTCATCCTGTTTAGGAGCGGGAACCAGTGACTGGCTCCTTTCACCTCTGCTGACCACGAACAAAAGTATCATTCAGTCAAAAATGGATTGAGGGCACCAATGGTGAGCAAGCAAGCTCGACCACTGGAGTGTAAGACCCCTGATGCCACCCCTCCCCTTTCCATTAGTCTAAACCTGTGCTTGTTCACGCTATGAAAGGACATAACACAACTGAGATCTAAGCTGAAATAACCCACCTCTTGGTACCCGATCTACTACACATAAGCACGAGAGAGTGCAAACAGACACAATGAATCTGTGTAAAGATTCAGCAGCAGGTATCTTACATACTTTCAAAAAGTGTGTTTGCTTTGTGATTGCGTTATGGGGCCTCCTTTTTCTCTCATCTGTTTTTCTGAGACAGGACTGTTTCCATTTACAGGTGCCAAGAATCAAACCCCTGTGGGCTGTAGGTATGAGTCCACTCCAATGTTGTCATCTGATTTATTATGAATTGTGTGGTCTTCTATTACCATATTTGTCATAACATTCTTTCTACAGTAAAGGCACAAATAGATATATGAAAAATGGTACATGGAGGCCTCTGGGGATAGTGAGGCTTACAGAAGACCTGAAGCCATTGGCTGCCCTGACGCTGTCTGTTTCTGCCATTATCTGTGTGTGTATATGTGTTCATATTTTTTTATTTACCCACCTTTCATCCAACTATATGCATCAACAACAACATTTTTCAATGTCTGTTGCTGGCATCTTGTTGATCCTGAACACGCTTATTTAGAACTTCAGTTCAAATATTGCTGTGAAAAACTTCTTCAAAACATTTGTGATGAGAGATGCTTTTTCTTTACACATGAAGACATTATTGTAGGTGCTTTAGCTCTGAGAGAGAAGGAGCTCTACAGCTGCAATATGTCTCACTAATCCATCATGATCCCTAACCCCAGTGCTCCATGTACAAAAGACAGAGGGAGTGGAAGAGGACAACTAAAGTTCAAGAGACTGAGAGAACAAATGAAGCAGAGAAACAACCTTTAACATACTTGGAGGGTCTGAACTGGATATATTACATAGTTTAGTGTTTAAAACTGTCACATAGCATCCAGATAACTATGCACAGAACAGACTGCAAGACAAGAAGACTGCACACACATATTGCTCACAAATTTGGCTCAAGGCAGGCAAGCAATGCAAGAGAGGCAATAAAGGCTATGATATCATTTTGTGAAAACAATGTCTGATGTTGTGATTGAAATGTCAGACTGTCCATAATAAATGGCAGTATTTTTCCAAAGGAAAAAGAATGTTGTGTTCCAAACCATAGCAGCAGACCTAGTGTGACATGTCTTGACAGACTTGTATATGAATGCACTTCCTCTGTTTTCTTTACCTTACACTCTCTTAACAAAAGTGATTTTTGAGTCAGGGTTTTTTCCCCCATCAGACAACAAATATTAAATACACAGATATCCATGTAATCTCAATCAAGGTCATATTTCTTTCCCCTTCCCTTTTGAGGGAGCACAACGATTACATCAAGCCACAATGAATTGCTGCTTTAACACTGTCAGGTGGTTACTCAGTTTATGATTAACCCAGCAATTGTGAAACATTTTGGCTTAAGTGTGGAGTTTCTGTTTCTCCCCACTGTATGGAGTAATCATCAACCAAACCTGTTCCACAAAGTTTTAACCAACAGTGTCCATTTGCGCCACTTTGTCACACATGTTAGTGGTCTTTGTTGAAGTAGTGGTACTGAAAGGCTCAATATGACTGGTGCTGAGAATGTAGCAATGGCAAAAGCTTGACCCCTAATCATTTTACACTTAAAGCTTTACAGCACTGGGAACTATTTACATAATGCTGGCTACCTTCATTGCTGTAATTGTTTACCTTTGCAAACCAGTTTTGTTCACAGATTCTTTATGAATATAACATGAGGCAAAGCTGTGACTCCTTATGCTCCAGTGAATTAATATTGTATTTCAAGTTAAGGATGTAACTTGCACAACGCAAAGTTGATATCAGGTTATAAAGCTTGAAATGTGCGTGGTTTACCTTTAAAATTAACTATGTGAAGATATGGTTGAGAGATATGACTGTGTAATAGCAAATAGCGTGTTTATTAGCCTCATGTGCTAAAACCATAGGCTAGAAAGCCTAACCAGGAGACTCTCAATAATAACATGTGAATTTGGACATTTCCTCTGGCGAGCCATTAGTGGAAAGTTTACTCCGGTGATGTAGGATGTACCTCGTTAACATAGGGTTGGGATATAAACACTATCCAATACACAGGCCTTATGGTGAGACGATCAAAACTGCACGAGTATGTTTCAGTGTTTATTTCAATCTCGATGTGGGTAATACTTACAGGTAGTAAGTGAAAGCGCTTAGACCGGTTGGGATAGTGGTCAGTCCCTTCCCGGAGCAGTCTGCACCCCCATCTTCATCGCAGCTGCATGAGGGCGAACAAACGGCCGGAGTCGATTGCCCTTGACCAGTGGCACCAAGACGAAGGAAAAAACACCACAAAAATATCCAAAAGACAAGCACACGCATTTTTTCCGTCGGTTCAGGTGGAAGCAAAAGGCCTTTGTGGTTATATCTATTCCGGACGTCGACTTTTCATGTGGTTGCCTGTTTGTGGCATGAGATGAAGCCTTCCAGTTGCTTTTCAAAACAAAATAAAATGTCTGAATAGTTAATACATTCACGATCCTGGCGTATATCCGATGTTTATGTTTCGCTATGGTTAAAAATCAGATATTGTCTTTGAAGAATAGTGAGTTACCTTGCATAGGAACATTTCTCAACCCGTGTGTGGTATTAGTCCATGAAAATAAAGTAGTACCACTGGCTACGGAACGGCAGCCTACCTTGCGTTTTTTGCGTTTTCGTTGTCCCATTAAATAACCAAACCAAGCGTTGGCTCTTAATGCGTCGTTAAGAGTCAGATTCAGCAGCAGTAGATTTCTTAATCCTCAAACATGCCGGACATTGCAATCATTTCCCGTCCTGGTTTGTTTCCTATAGAAGATCACCGTCAGTTTTCAGCCATTCCTCACGTTCCCCTCCTTTGCTCCTGACATCAACAGCATGCTTGTAGCTCGGCAGGCACCCTACCGGACAACCTGCAGCACTAGGCCCGGCTGTGTAACAGCATAACCTGCACGGCAACGGCTAAACACTAGTATTTATGAAATGCTAAGTGAACTATTCACACAGGAATGTAAGCAAGTCCAGTGAGTGATAATGTGGTCATTTTTTTCAGCAGTGATTCAATCAAAATTCATTTTTTAAATTGGCATTTTATTTTATTGACTTCTTACATGCACTAATGTTGGGGGGGGGGGCATAAAGCAGGATGGCCTCTACAACATGGATAATCCATATTTGGCATATCAACCACTAGACATATTAAAATTCCTATGTGTAGAATATTTACCTCAATATATTATTCTCAAATTAATTTTGATAGCATAGCTAGAGAGAATTGGTTTATTCTATGTGTTTATTCTGTGTCCTCAGGTGTGATTTCCCAGAAACTGCGCAGGATTGATTTAAGGCACAAAGGAGGGGCCTCCATCAAAACAGGAAGAGGACTGCCTCACTTTGAATTGCTCTACTTCTATGTATGCAAACAAATAGATAGACAAGTACAGATGATGTACAGTCCCACTGTACTGAGCTAAGCGTGTAGCTTCTACTGTAGTTTAAGTTACTACAGTCCTGGGATAATCAGAATAACCACATCATTCAACCAATGTATTGTCAAGAAGAATAGATCCACTCTACTATATTGCTACACTCCAGCAGGTTAGCTGTCTTTCAGTATCATAACATAGCCTGTTTGCCGAAATATTTCATTCGCATTGGCCAAACTGAATCAGTTCTACACGTTACTCAAAACCGAATCAGTCTAATTCAATTCTGTTTTGAATAACCCATGATAAATGTGTGTTTATAACTTTGAAACATAGACCCAAGATGTCAAGCATGAATCACATCAATTTACAATGGAAAAGATGGACTTTAAGAGCCACGGAGCAGCAAATGCTCATCAAATACTATTATTAACAAAAATATTAAAACACATTTACCAATACACAGGATTTGATGTTGCAATCATTTGTGCCATAATCCAGGTGAGCATTCATAGAGAAGTTTAATTCAGATGACACCAGATGACACCTCCAGAAGGCTCATCAATGATTTCTGGCGTTTCTTCGCTATTGATAATAGCGAGTGACATGGCAATAATAAGCTGATGACATGGCTGACACTGCTGTCTTGGAACAGCCCGCTCAGCAGTTCAGAAACCGAATTGTACCAACAATTATATGCTAAAGAGATGGCTGATTCTGCTGGCTTGAAGACTCAGCATATCAGATTGTATCAGTAAATAACTGAGCTGAGAACAGTGTATCACAACTCACTGCAGCTTCCCTGTCTATACTACCATATGTTACATAACTCCTGTCTTAATCATAGGATATTAATATCTTTCAATATTTTATATGTCTTAGTCACAAGATATTGTGACTTGGTTGTGACAAGATATAGCCAAAACCCAGCAAGTCAACATATCAGTATTCTAAAGAATCAATATATCAGTAACCATGCTATTACCATACACTTTTCCAGCAGGGAAACACACTCGCAACTGTGGGCAATTAAGTCTTCAGTCCACCTGACTTGCATGTCTTTGGACTGTGGAAACAGATTTAAACCCAGGACCTTCTTGCTGTGAGGCAACAGTGCTAATCATTGAGCCACCTGATAACAAACAATATTAATAACACAGTGGCCATCAAAAAAGTGGACATTTTCAGCTATTTTCATGTCCTCTTCATCAAGTACAATCAATCATAGGACAGGTTTATATATATATATATATGTGTGTGTGTGTGTGTGTGTGTGTGTGGAGAGAGAGATAGCTTAATAACACTGCTACCAACTCTTTCATGAATAAGAAGAAATGAGTAGCAAGACTAGTTAATTACAAGACTTGTTCAAGCTGGTCAAACCAGCTATCAGCTTAGACCAGCTGGTCGACCAGAATCATGGGTAGTGTTATATTGACAATCTCATTTGGATTAGGTAATTGTGTTTCAGTTCTTTTCTTTTGTTCATTCATTTAAATTCCATTGCAGTGTTCTCTGGGTGTTTTCCTCAGTAATTTGCTGCTCCTGCTACGGCTATTTTTGCATTGGAAGATTGATGGACTACCACCACAAGTGCAAACAATGCATACAATAACTAACTTGCCTCCACCTACACAAATGTCTAAATGTCTAAATAATGCATTACATCTTCATCATTAAATCTTTTAAGCTGCACTGGGCAATTTTGTATCTTGGCTGTCCCAAATGGCAGTCATACAGTGAGGTGAGCTTTCTCTGGATGGAGTGCTGACTCACTGCTGTTTAGGAGACAGTTTTGTATTTCCCTCTTAAGTTTAAATTCATCACTTCCTGTGCACAGTGAAGATTTCCTGCCAGTGACTATACCAAATACCAGAATTTAAATTGAGTGAATACGGCAAATCTATGTTGGTTTAATTTAGGTTGGGGATGTGATGCTCTTCTCTATTGCAGCCCCACTTCATGATTCAGACTGGTAACTGTGTGTATTTTTACATAAAAAAATCTTGCCTAGTTCAGCTTTTAAGGGTCCAACATTAAGGAAATAATACTATAACACTCTAAATGAAAACCTCCACATCCAAATCCTTTAGAAGGAAAATGTGGCCTTCAATTTCATATATTAAGGATATCACATATTAACCATATATGAGGCTGGTATGAACATTTATGAGGTACCCACTGATATATTATCAGAAAAGTAAACAGACTATTTATTTCTGTAGAAGGAGCCATATTTTCATGCTTGACTTCATTGTCTCCTGTGCTGTTCCCATGGACACGAGTCGTTTCCAAGGCCAACGTGTTATTGCCAAAGATAATAGAAGCCAAATGTTTCAGCTGTTTACACTCTTGTTCGGTGTGTATTTCAAAAGCAAGATGGAAAGAGCAGTTAGTCGAAGATTATTTATTCATTTTCTTAGGGGAAAAACAAAAAAACAACACTATTAATCAAAAATGTCAGGCATTTGCCGAACATGTGAAAAGAAATGCAGAGATGCTTCAACTTTTAATGACTGACCAACCATGAACATTGAAAATAATAAAAAAAATAATAATAATAAGGAAATAAGGAAAAGGAAACTGGACAACACTACCTGTTTTACCCGCTCTTCAAAATCAAGTCAGTATCAAAGATCACTCCTAAGAGTTAATTTCACAGTCAAATCACAGTATGAAATTGTTGAGTGGTTATGCAGTTTGGGTCAATATGTTTTAATGGGAGGTATAGCTGCTCGTCTGCATAGCATTGGAAAGAGGCATGTTTGTGAGAGATGTGGCCAAGTGGGCATGCAGTTATCTTTTTCAAAAAGAGATTATTTTTTAGACTTGGGTAATAAAGCAGCATCATTACAGATAAAGTTGCAGGCAAACAACAATCCAAGTGACTAAAAGGAATGCTGCTGAATATTATGTCTGGAGATGAAGGGGACGAATTGCCTATCATGACAGAGAAAGTTCTATTGGGGTGCATGCTGATATAGCCCCCCCTATTGAGTTGGAGTGAATATTAGTTTAGGCTTAATTAGGTCACACACACACACCACATGTTAAAGATTAAATGAAGCGAAATAGGAGGTGAAAGTGACAACACACATAAACAACATTAGTAATGTGATAAATATGAGAAACAACACGTTATCAACTTGGATTTTGCCATTTTTCCATTAAGCAAGACATGTTACACAGCAAGTAAGCACATCAGCCAAGCTATTAGGGTGTCTCTATGGAAGAAAACACACACTTGTTTTAGCCCCAAGTTCTTTGTGACCTTATGGCTAAAATTAAGCATGCAAGTGTCCCATTAACTTGTCCCTTTGGAGTGAGGGTCTCATGTGCTACTAGGGTGCCCCTATGGTAGAAAAAACAAGCAAGTGTCCCATTAGGGCACTTGTTTGTGCAAGGGGGGGGCAGTTGTGCAAGTGCCCCCCGCCCCCCACCAACTTTCTGACCACAAGGGTAAAATGGGTCAAATGACATATCCAAAATAAAATGGTTACTGCTCTTGAACCCCATTGACTACATGCATAATCATGGTCTTTGAACACTATTGAACCCAGACATTCAATGGAGCTCTAGCCATAAGTCTAACCTAATCCTGGTTCTAAATGTGTAATAATGGTACCAAAAATGAGCATTTGCACTGTAATTTTTTAAGACTATGTCTAGGCGGGTTTCCAAAAAGGCCATTTGGAGACTCCAAAAGGACATTATGGGAGTGAAATGATATTATGGTACTTTAGACTTATACAATTTCAATAAAACAACAACAACAATACAAAAAAGCTGTTATCCAGTTTAGATTGTGTTTTTTTCACCTCTTCAAGTATCTCCTTACCTTTTGGAGTGCTCCAAAACCTCTCACTCTAAACTAGCGCTACATCCGAACAAACACTAAACCTAACATTAGTGTTAGCTAGCTGGAAAGAAAACACAAACACTGTGTAAGTGGGGTAAATCTAATGTCGCCCAGCTGCCTTCTGAGGAAAACACATACATAAATTATAAAGGGTATACTTATATAGGGTATAAGTATTACTCACCCATCCAGGAGGAAAAAAGTCAAGTCACAGTGAAGCTTCAGTCCCGTAGCGGCTCTCGGTGGTCTTCACCAACCAGCCAGAGAACCTTTGACCGCTGAGACCACTGTTTCATTGGTTTCGTGTCTGCTGAAATATCAGCTTCAGCTGAGTGTTTTCCACTGTCCGTCATTTCGTATGATGACCTGCACTGCTAGGTTAAATAGGCAACTCGACCAACTGTTTTTAGTTCTGTTTATAAAGTTCTGGACGGGGTCCAGAGAGCTGGGTGGAGTTGGGTGGAGCTAAGGCCCGGGTCCATTTTTGACAACAAACATTAGAGAACAGGGGGGGCGACTGCCAGAGGCAATCAGCTTCTGAAAAAAGCAACCCTTGACCCCTCTGAGGTCAAAAACTACAGACTGATCTCCCTTCTTCCCTTCCTATTCAAATCACTTGACCATGCTGTCTTTAATCAACTATCTTTGTATCTACATCAGAACAACCTCTTGGACCCTCACCAGTCCGGGTTCAAGGTTGGTCACTCGACCGAGAAGGCCCTCCTTGCAGAGTCGCAGAACTCTCTCTCTTCTGGCCTGATACTCTCGGACCTGTCTGCAGCATTTGACACAGTGAATGACCAGATCCTCTTCTCCACCCTTGAGGGGTTGGGTGTCTCAGGCTCTGCACTCTCTCTGTTAGCATCCTACCTGAAGGGTCGCTCCTACCAGGTGACATGGAGAGGGTCTGTGTCGGAACCACACAGGATGACTATGGAGGTTCCACAAGGTTCAGTTCTGGGTCCTCTTCTTTTTTCAAAACCTTTACACAATGTCTCTTGGACTTCTCCTACCGCTGCTATGCCAACGACACCCAACTGATCTTGTGGAGGCCACAAGTGGAGCCACACATTGCTGCGTGCCTGGGAGACATATTGGTGTGGATGTCAATGCACCACCTGAAGCTCAACGTTGACAAGACTGAGCTGTTGTTCCTCCTGGGGAAGGGTTTCCCACACAGAGACCTGTCCATCACCATTGACAATGCTGTGGTGACGTCAACTCGGACTGCAAGGAATCTGGGTGTGACCCTGGACGACCAACTGTCGTTCTCGGCAAACATTGCATCGGTGACACGCTCCTGTAGATTCTTACTGTTCAACCCTTCCTCACTGATGAGATGGTGTAGGTTCTCATCAAGTCTCTTGTCATCTCCTGGCTGGACTACTACAACTCCCTCCTTGATGGTTCCCCCTGGCAGCAGCATCTCTCCGCATCTTTCTTTCTCCCGCCGCGCCCCCCGTAAAACTTCTTACCAAACCACAATAAATTACAGCAACTTAATTGAAGTTAGACCCACGCATACTGCCTTTAACATTGGCAAAAATTCTGTCAGTACTGAATGCCTCACTGTGGGCTTCATCAATATAAGATCATTATCAACAAAAGCACTGCTGATCAATGATCTGATTATTGAACATAATCTAGACATGATGGGTCTCTGAGAAACCTGGCTAAAGCCAAACGATTCTCTCCCTCTAATTGAAGCCTCTCCTCCAAATTTTCTGAGTTCTCAGGTTGCCCAGGAGACAAACAAAGGTGGGAGTGTTGCCCTGATATTTAACCCTATCCTTAATCTTAATCCCAACACTAACAACAAATTTACATCCTTTGAAGTCCTTCTTCTGCGCCCTACAGCTACGAATCTCCCGTCATTTTACTTGGCAGTAATTTACCGCCCACCTGGACCCTATTCACTCTTCTTAGAAGAGTTCTCCAATTTCATTTCAGATTTAGTGACCCGAGCTGATCATCGGTGATTTTAACATTCACCTGAATAACTCCACTGATCCTCTCAGTAAGGCCTTCCTAGATCTTATTGATACTTGTGGCCTCACTCAATTCGTTAATGAACCAACCCACCATGGCGGCAACACCCTTGACCTGGTTCTGGCCCGTGGCATTCCTGTATCTGCTTTAGTGGTCTCCTCTTATGTGCCCGCACTATCTGATCATTATCTAATTAAATTTGAGATCGAATTGATCTGCCCACGTCAAAAGTGTGAAGATACATATAC
>CABFOQ010031303.1:5245-20650 GCA_900660455.1 Gephyroberyx darwinii
CCTTTACCATTTTTGTATCGTTTACTTATTGGTTGTTGATTCTCATAGCCGCTGTTGTCATCGTCATCATTTTTAGTCTTCCAGCTGGTTGTTTTTGCTTTGCAGCTATGACATCTCTCTTTCCTTGTACCATTCCACAAACTCATCCAACAAAACTGGCCCTGATGAACGAAAAAGATGAGGTTATTTGCACAACAGTCTCCTGAGCAGCTGTTGTCACGTATATGTGTGGCGTTCAGTGTGTTCACTCACAGGCACCATCCTCATCATAGTTACTGAGGTCCAGGTTGATTGTCCTGCTGAACTCTAAAACATTGCACCATTGGTCTTTGTTGATGACTTTGTACTTGGATTGCTGAAGAACACATAAATGTTTTAGGGTAATACAGCACAACAACCTCATCAGTTAAAATGACCCTATCCAAGGTCAAACTGGAACTATAATAATCTTAAATATAGCTACCCTTACCTCTAGAAACTGATTAAACACAGGAAACAGGGGCCATGTCTTGCCAAGAAGAAGTCCCAGCATACACTTGGCTGTGTTCAAGTCCAAACTCCTCTGATCCTTTTCCTGTCCAATCAAAACCACCCAGGGGTTCTAGAGGTCAACATGAAATGTCTACCAACCATAGTTCATACAGAGGCACGCTCTAGTAACATCATTACTAGGTCAACATACACAAAACAGATCAACATCTCAAACCCATTGCTTAATGATCATGTTGACCAAAAATGGCATTGTTGTCACAGTCACAGCATCACGTTTTCATTCGCTAGAAACTCTGAGCAAATTGCTTTCCTGAAATCAAGCTTCATGTCTACTTGAGCCACAAGTCAGGCTATGTAAATATACCAGGCTACGATCTTGATAAGACCTTTCTAACTGCAAGTGGAATTGGAAAATGATCTTGACAACTCAAAACAATGGTTTGGATGGGACCATAAGGAAGTCTAAAGTAGGCTTACTTTTTTTCCTACAGGTATGTCACTATTAAACCAACATTGTTTTATTGTGTGTGTGAGCATGTTTACTGAATAGGCTTTCCTTGACTCACCCGAGCAAAATCAAAGGCATATCTGTAAATGAGCTTAAAGCTGGTGGTGTCATTTAGGACAGATCTCAGATAGTCAAGGGAGTTCCTCAGCCTCTCCGTGGAGTCACACCTGACAACAGCAGAAAACCGCCTTAGCCACACTCTTCACTCTACCCGCTGCTCTACTGAGCACTAAAGCAGTATTACAAGACATATTAAGTGACAGAGGAAACACAGCAAAGCAAGAACCGAACTTGAATACAGCAAAGTAAAATACAAAGTAGAAGACTGACTTACTGCAGCGAGCCCATGCCTCTCAGCCACTCCTGGAGAGTGAAATATCCCATACTCTGGGCATCCAGCTTCCACGCCAGAACCAGCATCACCACCTGGGCACACACAATATCCTTTATATCCACAGATATCCACTGATGACATGATGTTATCGATTCAGATTATTAATCTGTCAAGTGAAGTGGCAACATCCATTACATGTCGTACAGAGAAAACAGTTGTCCAATGACCTCAAAATCAGATAATGTAAGTATGTACAGGGCTGAAAAGAAAAAAGAAAAATTAAACCATACAGCTGTCAGATTTAGATACTCTAAAAGGCAAATAACTGCCTTACATTCTCTGGTTCCACTCCAATGTCCTCACAGAACTTCTCCATGCCCTCTGGACCCACCACATCATCACAGCCTGTTTCAGACAGACAAGCATGAAGCCATTTTCCATATATAACATCAGTCTAAACACCTGATACTAAACACCTACAGCACTGACCAGTGGTTTCATATGACACTGTCCAAACAATATAGTAGTACACTTTCTATAACATAGTTGTAGAGAGTAGTGGAGTGTGTGATTCCTGTTACCATACATGCTAATACCTCACCTGCATACTCATAGAACCACTCCAAGCATCTTTTACTGGAAAATGTCTCCTCCTCTCGGATTTGTGATGTCTCATGTTTTCTGAAAACACTGCAGATGAAGTAAGACAATTTTAGTCACAAGCATAACACTAACTGACCCGAACGGAGATTAAAACTAGACACAGTTACTTCAAAAAGGCTATTCCAAACAAATCTTTGCCTCCTCAATGATTCTGTTTGACCATAGAAGAGTATGAGTTACTACTATTCCATTAGACTGGTTGTCTTTGAATCTATTTTAACCTTTTATTTAGAGTTAAGAACAACAGGACTGTCATACCTGTCCTGGCGACTTTTCTTGGCTGACATGTCATCTCCAGCAGAAGGTCTCCTCTTTTTCCTAGGAGGCATGGCTCTAGAGCAACAAGCTGGGGATGGAAGTGGAAGACCAAAAGAAAGCGTATTTTATAAGCAACACATAGATGATTTACTCTTACAAAACCCAACATGTGCATGTTCGCCAAACATATTGGCAGTCTTCCTCAGAAGAGCCGTCCCATCATGGAAGGAGTTTTAACACAACTGACCCAGTAAAAGCGGCAGTATTCAAAGTTGCAAGCTTTAACTCACAAGGAGTAGCTGCATTAGTACCTGAGGGGTGACTATCCTGTCCAACGTCCTCTGTCAGGTTCTGTCAACAGAGACACGTAAATATGTTAGCCACATGTTTGTGGGCAGACAGACGCATACCCAATACGCACACACACACGTAAAATATGAAATATACAAGCTGCCAATATGTATTTACCAGCCTGTGCAGGGTGTGGTAGATCTTATGGATGCTGGCCAGTGTAGTCAAGTGGGAATTCAGCTGAAAATCTATTCCCATAAACAAAAGACAACTTATCAAAATTCATACCATGCCAGTGTACATAACCTTTAGCTCTTCATGAAACTCATGAGTAAAATATAAAAGCATAGTTCACACTATCCTGCATATTGAGAGATCACTTCATTTCAAACACTGTCAAAACAGTTAGTGATGACTGGCCGGTGACATCATTATGGCACTAACCGTATCTATAATTAGATTTCCAACAGTTTTCTTCAATAATCAAAACAGACCTTACAATGCTCTGATTACTCTGTCCGCATCTCCATACCTACGGTTTCAGGTTTAAAATGTATAAAAGGACAGAAAACAAATGAGCATGCACGCATGAAGGACTCTGTCTGCTCTCCTCGAAATACATGCAAACACATGAATATTTTGATCATGGAAGCTACCTTGTCGCCAAATGTCATCTACTCATTTGCGTTCAAAAGCTGTCATCCATTATAGTTGCTTTCAACTTGTTTCCAGAAGCCAAAACGAGACAAATTAACACACTGTCGACTAGATAGCACTAGCTGCATACCTAAAATAGCAGTGCAGACGCACAACTTGCACAGAGTTTACAAAGTATCTGGAGAGTTGGGTACATGGGCGTTGTAGTCCATTTCCTTAAAAAAGGCCATAGAATCCTCGGCTCCTGTTTGGAAATCAAACTACAATTCCCATGCCTAAAAAAACAATTATTTCATTCAGACCCCTCACCCCCCAACATTCACCCCAACTGATTGAATGCATTTTACATTGTTTCAAAAAATTGTAGCATTAAATGCCAAGTAGCATATACGTGCTGCGCAGATCTTTTGCAGCAGCTGATTTAGATGCAGCAGAGCCCGACGGCACTACTGCAGCAGGCAATGAAAGATGTTTTACAGAACTGCGTCACAATTTTCATTCTCTGTAATTGTCCGCAGTTGACTGGGAAAATGACCAATTTACACTGGCATTATGTTGTTCCCAAGTTTGAGTTGACACGCATAGCGCAACCTCCATAATAATCCATATAAAGGCCACAACGCAACAATTATGGCCGCAAATCCTGTTAATTTTAACTCACGTAAGCTGCATTCAACTAAACAATGCTAACGTTACAGGAAAAACTGACTTAAGGGAAACTGCCGTCCCCAAAGCATCCTATTGCATGTCCCCAGCAACTCAAATAACCACTATTCTTCCTTTGTTGTCGCCCCAAGACAGCAGTGGAAAATACAAAGACACCAGCAATAGCACGGAATTCGTGCGTTATCAGCTTCTGCAGAACCACAGGCTAAAAGTGGACGTAGAAAAACAAAGCATCTGGCTGCTTGTATCCGATATACGCTGTATCACGGATGGGTGTAAAATGATCGAGAAAAGCCTCTGTAACGTTACTACTTACTTGCCGCATCAGAGTGCATTTTTATGAAACATACAACTGTCTGAGGGAAGTCCGCAGACCGGCCAGTAGGCGGGACTTGTCAACATAAACCACGCCCACTGGCGATTTAACTGAAAAGAAGCCTGCTGACCACGCCTTTGTTCGCTGTCAATTGGCTGTTTATTGTGTCATGTCACGAGGAGGAAGACAAAGAAATACATCCCTCCCATTAACAAATATGATTGCTCAGAGTTCCCAAACAGGCTGTCCCACCGCAGTGATTCATTGGTTGGTAAACTTACATGCACAGGTCAATCACCAGAATTTCCTCGTGCAAGCATGAAAACCAGCCCACGATGGAATTTTATTGGTCAATTCAGTCATAACGAGCCTCCTCTTATAGCCGCTCTTTGGGTTAGTTCGTAAAGTCAGCCGGACTGAGACTGGTGCGTCGGTCTGTGCGAGTTTTGTCGGTCAACGCCTACCTTCCCTGCCCTCCGCCTGGGTAGCATTCGGTAGTGACTATTTTTACGGTCTATGGTATGGTAGAGACCCGAGCTCGTTGCAGATGTTACGGTGACTCTGGTTCAGATCAACACCGAAGAACAGCATTGCTCCGATCATCTCCGGTCAGATGAGTGGAAATGCTTTAGTTGTAATTAAAGAAACGAACCCAGTATTTTCACTCCAACGCAGTTACGTTGGTTGTGAAGTATGATTGGTTTGGACGGGAAGGGTGTGATTTTCTGTTTTTGGCCCTCTTACTTGTTTTTGAATTAGAGGAAAGTGAGTTATGTGACACGGCATGAAAAGTAGTGGTATACGGTGACTAGTTACAACTAGATTACTGTAGTTAGGCATACTGTAGTTGAGTATTTTTTTTATACTTTTACTTGACTTTTTTAGTCACAATAGTAGTTAAATACCAATAGTAGGCTACTAATACTAATACTACTATACTAATACTAATAACATACTAACTGGACCTTTGTTGATATGACCTATAAAGCAACCATCCCCACCTTGGTCTAGTAGCAGTAGTCATTTTACTTCTAGTTTACATCTATCTATCTATCTATCTATCTATCATTTCAGCATAAACACTGATTGCTTCTATTATGGCAGACTTTGGAACAACACACTGATTTGGAACAACACTGATTTGTGGCCTATCATTTGCACTCACTCATGGGAAAGAGTGAGAATGATTTCCCTAAAGCCTCCTTATTACCCAAAGCTGTTTTTGCTAAACTGGGATATAACACAAACTTCCTAACCAGTCCCTGATTAGATGGCTAGAATGAAAACCAGCAGGGCGGTAGTACTCAAGGACCAGGATTGAGAACCACTGATCTATCACTATCTAACCACTATCAACACGTTTCTTGTTTGGAGGAGCAGATGGGTGTACAGAGGTGAGCCTAAAGCCTGAATAATCTATAGGCCACAAGATCTGTCTTCCACATCAAAAGACAAGTAGGAAAACAATCACACATTGTTTTTTATTTTTTAAATATAGGTTTACTATCCAGTTAGTTAGTTTTGTCCTGCACAATTCTATATCTTAGTTTATTCACAAAGTGAGCAATACATAGAGAGAGAGCTGCTCTGTTGTGTGTTAGGGTTTCCTCGTTTCGACAACGATTAATGGGTAGGGCCTCTGGTATGTTTACCCAAGTGGGGTGGAGTCAAGAATGTAATAAGAGGAGGAGCAATTAGACTTGAATACACTGGCTGAGAACTGGAATGAAAATGAATGTGTACCTGAAAAAGTTACACTTTACAGGTCCGATAAGGAATACGGTAAGTTGAGAGAATTAATAACATCCAGAGGGATATATTGTTCCACGATGAACTCTGAAACAACTGTAGAAGTCAAGGCAGAAGGAGCTGCTGCTGCTGCTGGTTCAACTGCGGAGGAAGGGCAGAGGAAGGTGAGCAGCAAAGAAGTGGACAGGACAGTATGTTGTGGGCCAAGGTGGGCTATATATGATATCTGACCTGTTCTGTGTGTCTTCCAGTGTCCTCTTGGTGATCATCACATCCACAGAGAAGACGTGAGACAGGTTTGGAAAGAATGCCAGGAGGAGAGCTTCTGGTACAGAGGTATTTTCTTTTAGATAGACACATCCATGGTTTAACATCTCATAGTAGCGAATGGAAAACCAACGAGTCTTGTCAAATGAATCTCAAGGCATGGTTGGCCGCTCCTAGGTTTGTTCTTCCTGGTGTATTATTAATTATCACCCTGGTAGACGAGGTAGGGCAGGGTTCATCCATCAACACCCTATTCACTAAAGATTGTTTGTTTACATTAGGTCAGGAAAGTGTTTGTCTCATGTACTTACACACGTATCGTACACTCATTCACTCAAACTCTTTCTCTCTAGTGAATGCAATGGATAATTAATAGAAAATGTCATTCCCCAAGCTTCTATAGTGCTTTTTTAGAAGAGAGTGAATGATGATATAAACTTTACATGTTATTTAGTGACCTTTTATGTCATTTCTAAATATCATAATACTTCATAATGCATAATACATTCGTAAGTTACCCTGCATTTCTTTTTTTACATTTATACTCTACAAAGAACAGAGGCAATAACCCAGTTTTTTTTTTTTTTTAAATGAGGTTTTGTATTTTTTGAATATTATGGACTTGCTTTATCTTGTGGGAAAATGTCCTGTTGCTACTGTGTTGCATTAGAGAATGGGGGACAAAACATACCAGATATCAAGGCAAATCATAGAAGCTTCCATTAATGTACTTTGCCTTTGTTGCATCCAATTTTGATGTGAATTACTACATTTGTTTTGCTGTGCTGCACTTTAGGAAAAAATATTGAAGCTTAGCTATCAGCTAAAGTTTGATCAAATTAAAATGGAAAGCTTTTAATAATTTCCAAGATGTGATGTTGAAATGATGTTCAAAATATACATATGGGATACAAATTTAATTGTTGTTTCACTCTAAGAATTAAAAAAATAATAATAATGTTATTTTATTATTATCAGAAGAGGTCCTTTTTATATTGAACAGCACAGCAGTTACTGCCTTTTGCTTTGGTATTACTCTTCCTTTTGTGTAGACAAACAGTAATTTCCATATAAGGGTTAGAGGTCAAGTCAGAGTTCAGGGTTAATAAGAATTACCAAATCCCATTTCAAAGATCTTACAAATCATTTTGGCTTGGCAGTTGTAAATGTTAAAGGACATTTTCTCATTTTCACACTGTGAGCAGTTACTGCCATTTTTTTTTGTAGGGAAGATGTGATTAGAGGATGTGACATATCAAACTTTGTTCTGATTCTTTTAGGAATCCCTGACTGTATAGCTTTGATCAGTTTCCAGGCACATAGTTCAGTCTTCTGACTTGTTTCCATCTTCCATTAGCTCTTCCCTTGTCTCTGGGTAGCATGGCCGTCACCGGGGGTCTCATCTACAATGGTAAGGCACTTACGTTCAAACCTCATTCTGCCAGCATATTATGAAGAGATCAATAAAGCAACTATTTATGTAATTACTAAATTTATACTCTCTCCATGCAGGCATTTGGAAATCATCAAAGCGATTTGGTCCCTTTCCAAAACTAGCAGGTGTGTCTATTGGACCTCCTTTTGTAGGTAGTGATGCTTATAATTGTCAATCAGCAACCATTGGTACATGATTGCAATGTTTTTCTTCAGCGGCTGGAATCCTTGGTTATGCAGTGGGGAAGGCATCTTATGTTCAAACTTGCCGAAGAAAGTTTCAGGAGCATGGTGTTGAGTTTGGACCAGGATTTGGACCTGGGTGTGAAGGCAATCGCTTTGGACCTGGTCAAAGCCATGGTTCTGGACACAGGTGGGAAAAATACAGGAAGGTTATGTTTCACAAACTTGTTTCAGTAGAGATCAAAGATATCTAGTAAATCCTGTGTCTTATCACTGTCTTGTTATACCAGAAGCTTATCTTGTAGTGTGGAGTCAAAACACAAGTCTGCATGAGTATGTCAGTGAAAAATGTGATGCTGTGTTGTAGTTATAACAGAATAATTGTTGTACACAGATTCTGTCAGGGGCAGATATTCTTTGTAAAACTTGTTGACCTTTGAGAATGAAAGCAGAATTTTAAATCCAACCCTAACACATGGATCATGAAAACCAAATCAAGCGATTTTTTCTTTTTTACATTTTTAAAACGAATACCGGAGCTCTTGATACAAGAACCTCTTGATACTGAGCTTGTGTTGAATCATTGATGGCCCACAGGGGCTTCGTGGTGGCTCAGACGTCCTGGCTAGAATTCTGCCTGTCACGTTCTTCCCCTCTTTCTAACTCATCGTTCCCGTCTTTCTGTACTGTGAACTGTCTAATCAACAGAAATGCCATAAAAAAATGAAACCTCACACAAATCAATAAACTTTTATTTATATAGCACATTTCATACAAACGAATGCAATGCACTTCACATTAAACTAAAATACAGATCAAATAATAATAATAAAAAGGTACAACCAATAAAATTCAAGAATAATAAGAGATTTATAATAAATAAATAAATAATAAAAAAGTTCATAAAATATAATTTAATGTGAATTTCATAACTGATTGTCTCTTAGCTTGTCCTAGTTAGGCTTGTGAAGCCCTTTGAGGCTTGTTTGTGATAAAGGGCTGTATAAATAAACTTTACTTGACTAGATTAACAGTAATAAAACAGAGAGAGTAGACAAAAAGAAGAAATCAAATAACAGTTCCTATGAAAAGGCATGGCCATAGGAACTGAGAGCAGCCTCCCCATAAGTCTTGGAGGAAGAATTGAGGGAAGAGTGTGCACTATCTTTTATGTTTTATGCGTGAACAATGGAATAAATCCAGTCAAGTCCCAACTCATATTCTGTTAAATTAATTCTTAGAGGTCACCTAACCACTAACAAAATTAAGGGCACCCTGCAGAATTAGGCCTGAGCAAAGCCCCCTCAGTGAGTGACCGGTGCTTGGTTTTCCCTCAATGCCATCCCCAGTGAGCCTCATATTGAAACAATCGTCTTCATGTGTGAGCTTTTTCGCAAAATTAAAATGTGAAAGTGAAATCAGACTGATGCCCCTTGACCTGCTTGGCTATTGCTTAAGACAAAGATGAATGATAAAATCCACAAGGCAGTGTTCACTGCTATGCATGTCACTGAAGAGAATCTTATCCCAACAGATTCTGCAATCATGTGTGTGAAGAGTGTAAGAGAAAAGCTCAAACTGCACCTGCAGAAAAAGTTCAAAACTAGAGGTAAATGGATCATAATAAATTCACAGAGCTACGTACACAGACACGATGCACACACAAACAAGTGCGTTGGTTAATCTATTCCTCTTTTTTCAGCCTCTATAGAACACTAAAGGACTGACTGCTGCCAGTGGAGCTCAATTGCAGCTTTTTTGGTTTCTACAGTTTAATAAATACTGCCTATTATTCGTCTAAAGAATCATTTTTCTCTGTTCCAATGTACCTTATTTTATGACCAGGTATATTCATACAGGCTATACAAGGCATTGCCACAAGGGAGAGCCACAAACCTTTCAGTTTCAGCTCTGTCCAGATCTTGAGTCTTTACAATTGTATCTGCTGTATCTAAGTTTCTTAACAGGGAATTCAACAAAATGATAATGTCAGTATACCAGTCATACAGACAATCTAAGAAGCACAAACTATATACCATTTGATATGTGAAACAACAAATCTGTACTGTTTCTCACAGTATAATTGTTTTATAGCAATACAAATAACTCTTGCATGCAGTTGAACAAATGTACCAACATACCTGACGAATGGTACTACCCATGAAAAGGGATGCAATGCAGCTCTCTTATATATCCATATCCAAACCCTCATCGGTCATGTTTAACATGAAGTGATTCAAAATCAGTACAGGTTGGGTTGATTGAATAATACTAATCAAGGTTGTCCGCTTCATTGTCTTTGACTCTGCGCTGGTATTCAGGACTTTTGTGACAATATTTGTGTTCTTTGGCTTCTTTGGGATATTTACTGTGCATTATAGAAATGTTACTTCTGATACTGCGCCTTTAAAAATCTCACTCATTCCATGTATCTCTGTATTTGTTCTTCTTGACTACTAAGAGAAAAGTCAACAACAGAAAATCAGACACAAATCAGCCCCTTGTATGTGCAATTGACAGAATGTTGTCAAAATCAGAATCAGGTTTATTTCAAAGTATGTTTTCGCATACAAAGAATTTGACTTGGTGTTTTTGTGCATAACAATGAACATAACAAGAGAAGAATAAAAAAAACAAGAATAAAAGCAAGCACTGTAAAAAGCAAAGGTCAAGAATACAATAGAAAATAGAAAAAATCACACTAAAATATATGAAGATATTATAAGAATAAAAATAACAATAAAATAAAAAGAATATGTGCCATATATATGGTCTGAAAATTAAAAGATCTGTACATTTTTGTGCAGAATGTGCAGAAATATTGACCATGGGTATGTGCAAAAGTTCACAATGTACGGTTTAAAGAATATGTGCAATGTACAAAACATAGTCTCATGTAATGACAAAAGAGTTTGCTATGTTCAACAACAAGTTCCTATAGATTGTGTAGACCATGCTCATTGTCTTTTTGTGGGACAGGTATTTCAGGTTTGAGCAGAGTTTCAGCCCTTTGAGTCATTGTACCTTCATAGTTCTCATGATTTTTGAGACGAAGATCCTCAGATAGAACACGCTTCTTTTTGGGCGTCGAATCATCCATATAAGAAGACACTGAAACATAAAAAGTCAAGGTTAGTTGCCCTAATGAGCAAGGTTAATTCATCTTTAAAAAAAATATGACACCATTGCAGGATCTTTAAACACAAATCTATTTCATCGAAACTCTTTATACTTAGAGATGGTGATCTTATCTACTCTATGATATCTATAAATGAAGGAAGACAGACAATTTGTCTACATCATTGTACTGTATGAACTGTTTGATGCAATGAGAATCCCGAGGTCTGTTTACATTGTGGGTCAAGACCAGCTGCCATGGGGTCTGAATCACTGAAGGATGACCTGAATGGAGCTGTCTGGTCAGCTGAGTGGAAGGACTTGCTGTAGGAGAAATCACAAGAGTAAAAAGAGTGCAGGTCATCAAGGCTGTGCCACTGAATGGAAGGCTGATTCATACATACATACAGGATAATTATTCTCCCTGCCTTTGAGGAACAACCTTGGGTCCAAATCAGAAGGGTGATTAATGCAGTAGGCTAAGGTACACAAATTTCAATGTTATGAGAACGTTTAAAAACCATAAACAAGAATGTTTTTCTTTTACATGCAATACTGACTGTTCAGGCTGACCTCGAAGTAAGGCTTGCCCCAGTGGCAAATTCTCTAGATTTTTGAACACCTGAGAGATCGTTGTGTATGATATCCTTCCTTGGATGTACCCCATTATAGGAGCCACTGAAAAAAAGAAAGGATCCAAATTGCCTGGTGTGCGCATGCTTTCCTAGAAAGAAATATCATTCTTCTTAATCAGAGTTTGTACTTTCATCAAGACAGAGACCATCAAGCTAAATATATAAAACTCACAGGCTACTTTAGGCAAGGAAGTTTTTAAGATTGAATTTGTGAGGCAAACTCCTAAGAAGACGAGACTCTTGAAGCGAGTAGCTGAGTAGCAGTCATTACAACAATAGAAAACGATAGAACTGGAAAGAGAGATTATCGTCATTACTGAATGTAATTTAGTGGCCGGCTTCTCCTTGCTTTTGATCCAAATCGGAAATCAAAAGTAATTAGAGCTTACTTACAGCGGTAATATAAGCTCTATCGGCTGCATTCCCAGAAGACTCTCTTCTCTTCATTTGTCTCTTCAAAAGAAACCCGTGCCAAGCAATATCAACAAATTATTTGCAACATAACTCAAATTATGGGGAGATCCGGTAGTTTAAGACAGAGAGGAAACTACACAAAATATCACGACTGACCTCATGAACTTTGATGGAACGTGTTTAGTAACACCGGATTGCCCGATTGGGCGGCACCCCTGTCTTTCCTATCACGTAAAACAACAGAAATCCTGTGTTTTCAGAATAGAATGAATTTCTGTTGTTGTTGTTTTTAAATGCAATATGTTTATATAACTTGCATCATGTCAATGCTATCTACAATGAGGTATACTACGAATTTTTTTTATTTCTTAAAAAAGACATATGCCATCTCGAAAAGGTGGGTAACGGCTATTCCGCAAATACATACACAAATGGATAAACAGTGTTTGGGAGGGTTTACCTTCCACTAAATACCTGCTAATACCTGTTTAATTTTGGATAGCTTTGGAATTTGTCCGGTCTACAAAACTGGGCCACTCGCTGTTCACTGCCCCGTACGGGCCCATTGAAGTAGAACGTATTACACATTTTGTCGGGTCATGAATCGAACTCATCCAATCTCACCCCAAAATGTCGTCCAATCATCAGGTCGCTTTCTCGTGATTGCCATGGATTTGGTGAAATAGAACGTTCGATTCTATGTGGGCGTCCATAATCATAGCCAATCCTAAAGAAGGAGGCGGACCAAATAGACTACCGTTCTGACAGTGGCGCTCTTCCACCACTAAAACCCAGATTGAGAAAAAAAAAATCACACCTCTACGCCAATTCTTCCAATGGAGGAGGGCCAGGACGTTGAAGCTTGTTGGTCAAAATGAAAAGAACGTTCCAATCTGCCAGCTAGCATCCTAGCTAAAGTAGAGGAAGAGGAGACAAAAGTTGTGAGTAACGTTAGCTGAACGAATGTTGAAGTAATTGAGGACACAGCAGTTGCTATCTAACCGGGTTATAACGTTAGCTAACGTTAACTTTCGCGATTAACTGCACCGTTAACGTCAGCTTTCCAACTAGTACCAGAACTGGCTAACGTAGTTTAGCATGCTAAAGAAGGAGTTTTGCTCGTCCGCTAGCGTTAGCTACTTACAGACCTACCTTGCAAGTTAAAGTGTAAGCACTGTCGTGATTGCGGTTGTGATTAATTTTTAGGGTTGCCAGTTAGCTAGGCTATTTAGCTAGCTATTGTTTTGGCTTGTTGAACGTAAACCTTCAGTTGACAACTGGTTGGCCAGCTAAATCAAGTTGCAGCTATTGCTAGCTAGCCACCTGCTTAACGTTAGCAGCTTGCCCAACACATTATCGTCAGGCTATTTGCTAACCAAAAGCTACCTTAGGCTAGCTAACGTTATATTACGGCATGTCATGTCTACTTATGCGTGTTTATGTTAGCGTTAACTAAGTAATGACTACATATTCACTATCAAAAACGCGCTAACATCGGCATACGTTAAATACTTAACTTAATAGCGAATATTACAACAATGCAATATATCTGTTCGGGGCATTGTATTCACCTCCTGATATTTTTCCCTGTGGCTGTTCCATGTCACCAATAGCTGTATAATTTAACAATCGCTAACTTGTTCCGTTAATATAAAATAAAACTCTACATTCAGACAGTATCTGAACCATCTGTCATGTTTGTCAGTTGTATCAAAATAACCATGCACACTCAAGTAGCTGCACATATTTCTGTTAATTGCAGTGATTTTCTCTGGGAACCAAAACAATGACTGTATATACTTGTATATATTCAAGAGAACACTTTTGTATCTATGAGGTCACTTAACCAAAGAAAGTGTATTGTTAGTGTATTTAATGGGACTAAACAAAAACATGCCTGAACATGACAGTCCTTCTGCTGTTGGCATGACAGTGGGAGAAGTGTCAGCTTTGCATTCAACATTCTTCTGAGGACTTTATTTTCCCTGCTCCAAGTGGACGCACAATGAAGGATTTGTTCTTGTTCTGTAGAGACCCAAGCAATGAGACTGGAACACAGACAGAAAGAGGAATCTGGTTAGTCTGTTGTAAGGCTGGAGGTGGAGATTGCCAAACTATTTCAGATGTAGGCACAATGTACAGTGGTGAGAGAAAAGTCAGTTTGTTTCACTCATGGGCTCACATGGGGGTTGGATATGCTATGAATAATCAGTAACCACTTAATTCAAGGACTTTGGTGCTCTTGTGTAGTTGCATGAATACTTTAGATCCAAGTACTGCAGCAGATCGGGATTTTTTTTCTTTCTCCTGTTAGAAGACAGTGACACAGAATTCCCTTTCCAATTATTTGACAGTGTTTGCTTTTGCGGCAATGTCATGTCAGTTGGCTAATGCAATACTGCTTATGTGAAGCTGCTATGGAGAATATTGTAGACAGTAGGACACTGAGTATTTATACATGGGGTTGACAGTGTTGTGCTTGCTCTAGCCAACCTCAGCCATGGGCCTGTGCAACTCGCTGATCCCCACTTGTCCCTGCAGGGATAAGCCCCTGATGGCACTGCAGATGTGTACTGTATTTGCCTTCACACAAACAACAGGGAATCCCTCTAGATTGCAGATAGGCATCTATCTGCGATTATGTGTGCCGTAATTCCAGGGAATGTGTGTGTTTGGTTTAATCTGTTAATTAATGTCATTGATGAGTATGAGGACAGAAAAAACAAAGTCTGCAAAAACGCCCCTTCACTGGCCCCTCAGTAAACTGCCCCCTGCTAGGATTAACTGTTAACTCAGCAGTTCAATGGTGGCTACAAAATATTATGTAATGGAATAGGAGCTCTATTTTTCCTCAATATTCTTCATCTAATAATCTTATTGTTGTTGTTTTTTAATCAAAGTCCCATTGTTGTATGGTTCTGATGGTATGTTGTGTTTTGTTAACATTGGTGCAGTTTTTTATTCCTTCTTAATCTACATTGCTTCTACTGACTTCTGTTTTGTCATCTCAACTGGTAAAACAAATATGAGGTGTCTGTCTATTTACATGGGCTGGGAACTCATGGCTGCATAAATGTCTTGGCTGGTTGATTCCCCTCAGCACCTGCTTTTGTGACCCATGACCTCTCAGTAATTCACCTGCTTCCTTATCAGCAGCATTTATGGGAAATCCTGATGGAACTGTTCCACAACTGTGTGATGTTCTCTTATGGCCTTTATAACAGTGTGTTAATTTACTTTGCCAATATGCAGCAGATAACTTATCTGTGTGTGTGTGTGTGTGTGTGTGTGTGTGTGTGTGTGCGTGTGTGCGTGTGTGCGTGTGTGCGTGTGTGCATTCAGTGCTAAATTATTAACCTGAGAAATGAAGATTATGCTAAGAAACTCATACATTTGATTTGAAGTTAAATGTTAGGCTTGA